>CAUYQV010157927.1:0-29966 GCA_963574575.1 Galagoides demidoff | reverse complement strand
ACTTCTGGGGAGGAAAGTTTTCAAAGACTTCAGGAAATCTTCTGTGCATACAAACTCCCGAACCCTGTCTCTGTTAGTTAATGTCTTCTGTGCTTACCACCACTATATTCATTCCTCTGGGGTAGCCTAAGAACTGTCTCACTGCAGTTTTGAGATTTTGTGATGTAGGCTGTTCTCACTGGGGTTAGATGGTATCTCAGGGTGGTTTTGATTTGCATTTCTCTCATAATTAGGGATGATGAGCAGTTTTTCATATGTTTGTTAGCCATATGTCTGTCTTCTTTAGAGAAGGTTCTATTCATGTCTCTTGCCCATTGATATATGGGATTGTTGGCTTTTTTCATGTGGATTAATTTGAGTTCGCTATAGATCCTAGTTATTAAGCTTTTGTCTGACTCAATATATGTAAATATCCTTTCCCATTGTATAGGTTGTCTATTTGCTTTGGTGGTTGTCTCCTTAGCTGTACAGAAGCTTTTCAGTTTAATTAAGTCCCATTTGTTTATTTTTATTGTTGTTACAATTGCCATGGCAGTCTTCTTCATGAAGTCTTTCCCAGGCTGATATATTCCAGTGTTTTTCCAGTGCTTTCTTTATGATTTTTATTGTTTCATGCCTTAAGTTTAAGTCCTTTATCTGTCTTAAATCAATTTTTGTGACTGGAGAAAAGGGAACACTTTTACACTGCTGGTGGGACTGCAAACTAATACTACCTTTTTGGAAGGAATCATGGAGAACCCTCAAAGAGCTCAAGCTAGACCTCCCATTTGATCCTGCAATCCCATTACTGGGCATCTACCCAGCAGGAAATAAATCCTTTTATCATAATGACACTTACACTGAACTGTTTACTGCAGCTCAATTTACAATTGCTAAAATGTGGAAACAGCCTAAATGCCCACCAACCCAGGAATGGATTAACAAGCTGCGGTATAGGTATACCACGGAACTATTCAGTCATTTAAAAAAATGGAGAATTTACAGCCTTTGTTATTAACCTGGATGGAAGTGGAACACATTATTCTTAGTAAAGCATCACAAGAATGGAGAAGCATGAATCCTATGTACTCAATTTTGATATGGGGACAATTAATGACAATGACATGGTGGAGGTAGGGGAAGGCAGAGAGAGAAAGGAGGGAGGGGTGGGGTCTTGGTGGGTGTCCCACCTTTTGGGGGTAAGACACAATTGTATGAGGGACTTTACCTAACAAATGCAATCAGTGTAACCTGGTTTCTTGTAACCTCAATGAATCCCCAACAATAATAATAAATAAATAAAGTTTATGATAAGCAGATATAACCAAAAAAGAGAGCGAGAAAGAGAGAGAGAGAAATGTCTCCCTCACTAGAATCTTTTGATAAGAAGTATTGCTCTATCTCAAGTGGTTTCTCCCCCTCTCCCATTCGTTCTTACACCCTGACAGTAGCACCCAGTGGAAACACTCTCTTGTTGGACTTAATATCTGATTCTCCCTCACCACAGAAAGTACCTAACAGCCTTTGAGAAGGCAGACATCCAATAGAAGAAGCCAGAATTCTCCCTAGGAAGGGAGGGTTGGATGACCCTGGTCTTCCAGATCACAAAGCAGACAGAACTCCTAACAGGCACTTCCGGAGTCCTAGGCAGCCTCCTACAGATCACTTTGTCCCAGTTTTCTTCTTATTCACGTCAAGAGTTCACACACGACATAATATAACAAGGCTTCAATTAGATAGGGGTACATATTCCAGTATACATGACTTGGGACCATCACCTAAACTCTCTGAGCTTTGTTTTCATTCTATGTGAAGTAAGAAAAATAAAACTACTTCAAAGATTTATTACGATGATTCAACCCTTCAATATATTTGCCCGGCACATATTGAGTACTTAATACAATTTTTGCTAGTACATTAATATTGACATTATATTGATGTTGATTTTATTATTGATATATATCTACATTAATATTACTAAGGTCAAAGCAGTACTCATACATGCTCTTGAGCCCCAAGTACACAGTTTATCCTCTTTGTAGAGACTCCCATCTTCATCAGTATGGACGTTGAGAACCTGACGACTGTGTGTTGTGAGGGGCTGTCCTGTGCATTATAGGATGCTTCATGCCCAAAAGTACCTTCCCTCCAGTTACAACAACCAAAAATATCTCCTGGCATTGATGAATGTCTCCTGGGAGGAGAGAAATTGTCCCCAGTTGAAGACTCTACTCCGGTGTATCCTATACTAGTCACTCAACTTTCTTTAGTGGGAAAAAAGGGGGAAAAAAATCTCTTGATCATTCAGTTGATTACTAAGTGAGAGATACTTTCAGCATTAGCTCGTTTTATTCCCCACAACACTGTATGCTGTATTCTGTGCCGATTTATAGGTGAGGAAGCTGAGAACCCCAAGCCCATCTAATTGCAGAGATGACTGGCACTTGTGAAGGCCAGAGATGAGTTACAGCCTGAGAAAAGAGATAACAGAGGCTCATTTAGCAGGTCATAGGAAGCTGGGCCAAAAATGAAGGCCTGGAGTCACAGAAAACAAAAAGAATAAATGTCACAGAAACCATGAAAAGAGATCAAGGGGCTGAGCACTAATTCTGGGTAAGGGGTCTGCAGGCTGAGGCCAGAAGCCCAGTCAGAAAGGCAAGTGTCCAGTTGTGAGGACTGTTTGAACATGAAAGTGATGAGTGACATCCTCACCCTCACAAAAAGGAATTTTGGAGGTCAGTAAAGGTGAGTGTGGCCAGCTAGAGGAAACACAGGTAGGAACAGAGAGGAAACAACAGACGAACACTACTGGCTTTAGCAAAGAATCAAGATGTAAGCCAGGTACAGAGGATTCACCTATTTGCATGGAATTTCCACCCTGAGCTCTGTCCTGCTGGAATAAAGCAGGGTGGAAACACTAGCCTATTCACTGAGACTGTTATTATTAGATGACTCACCAAGCAGGAAAGAGAGGGAAAAGGAAATAGACCAGTGTGAGCATCTAATGAGGAGGTAAAGCCCTGCTCCCTGAGCTCAGGGGAGAGCAGAGATTAACATGGTGCTTCCTACTGGTTTGCTCACATCATCATGAGTGCTAAGCTGAGCCACCTGCATGGCTGTTGGAGCTGGGAGTCTCAAAAGGAATAGTTTGGGGGTCTTGCTCTGTAAATGACCACCTAGACAACCCTAGATGTATTATTTTTCTCCTCTGAGCTGCAATTTCTTTATCTTTTGAAGCCAGGCAATAGCACCTGCCTTGAGTAGCTCTTTGTGAGGTGTCAAGGAGAGAGAATTGCATGAAAGGTAGCCTAATATCTACCCCAGTTGAAGAAAAGAGGGTCTCAAGGCCTTATTTCATCACTTATATTCTAAGACTGGATTTCAAGTGTTTAATGCAGATTCCTAATCTATGGCAGAGAATCTAACAAACTCTTCCTAATCTGGGTTCCTCTCTGGATTAGCTACCTACTGCTGCATCTCCATTTACTCCAAAATATAGCAGCTAAATCAATACACATTTGTCATCACACAGTATTTGTGGGTCAAGAATGCAGACACAGTTCATCCGGGTCATCAGCTTCCAGAACCTCTCTCACAGGCTACAATGAAAGGGTCTGCTGGGCAATAGCCTTCTCGAGATTCAGCTGGGATGGATCCACTTCCAGGCTTATTCAGTAGTCATTGGCACCATTCAGCTCCTCCTAGGCTGTTGGGCTGATGGACTCAGTTCTTTGCTGGCTGTTGGCCAGAGGCCATTCCCAGCTATATATCATTTGGGCCTCTCTGACAGGGCAGACTGCATTGTCTAAGCAAGCAAGAGTGAGACTCTGTCAGGAAAACACAAGTCAGAGTCTTTTGTAACCTAATCACAGAAGTGACACCCATAAACTTTACTGTATTCCATTCATTAGAAGTGAATCCCTAGGACCAACACTCAGTGGGAGGGGACTAAACAGGGGCTTAAATACCTGAAAACGAGGACCATTGAAGGCTAGCTGGGGGTCTGCCTACCACACTAGATTTCAAAGGGAGTCACCAGGCTAAACTCCCTGGGTCCCTTCCTGTGGCTGACAAGATGTTAGCCAACAAGATGACAGATTAATGTGCTATGTTTCCTGAGTGCTTTCCCATCCCGCCAGCAGATGCAGACAGGTGTGGTGACCCTGGAAGCCATGTATCGAAAGGGCTGAGTCAGGAGATGGAAGAAGCTTGAGAGGCTGACTCAGCAACTAAATGGTGGAAAGTGGGCATCCCCGGACCACAAACACCATTTTGGACTTTAAATAAGCAAAAAAATCACTTTCTATCATGTTTGAGCCATTACAAATTTAGGGGTGGTTGCTTTTAGGTTAATATTACCTACTATGTGTCCCCAGAAGGCTACGGAATAGAAAAGGTCATAAGGGGGTGTGGGAGCAGCACTGTGCATATGGGTAGAGAGAGACAGGGCAATCTAACATCAAAGACTGTGCTGCAGGCCGTGAACTTCTCCCAAGACACACGTGCAATCCACATACATCCTTCGTCCACATATTAAGGATAAAATATATCCAGAAAAATATATAAAATGTTGAATTCGAATGTATTTCCTATGGAAAATGATAACAGGTAGAGTCTTCCATCCAACATAGAATGAATTCTATCCAATACATAGAAATTATATGATGCATAGAACACAGAATTGAACCTGCTCAACACAGGAGAATTTAAAAAAGAGCCTGGGTGCAATGGCTCATGCCTGTAATTCTGGGAGACTGAGGCAGGGGAACTGCTTGAGCTCAGGAGTTCAAGACCAGCCTGAGCAAGAGCAACACCCCATCTCCACTAAAAACAGAAAAATAACAGCCAGGCATGGCAGGCACCTGTAGTCCCATGCACTCGGGAACCTTAGGCAAGAAGATCTCTTGAGCCCCAGAGTCTGAGGTTGCTGTAAGCTATGATGATACCACAGCAATCAAACCCAGGGCCAAGGAGTGAAACACTATCTCAAAAAAAGAAGGAGGAGGAAAAGAAAAAGAAAAAAGAAACATCCACTGCATAAAAAAGCAGGACACTGAGGATAAAAACAAGCAAGAGAAAGTAAGATCCAGGAGTCACAGAAATTGCAGAGACGCTCCAGCCATAGAAATGGGGCTTTAGTCAATTTCAACTAAATCTCCAAGGGACAATCCAGGCCTAAATGGCATCTAGGCTTCATGTGCAGAGATCTAGTAGAGGACAGAGGAACAAGGACAAGGATCCAGGTCAGTTCCAGGAGCGGGTACCCACACCACAATCTGTGCTCAGGGACTCAGCGATAAAATGACAGCACTTGGTACAGGACATCCTGGGTTGACAGCTCCTCCCGGGTCACTGCTGAAAAGAATGAATGAGCTCATGATTAATGGTCACAGGGGAAGGGGTGAACCTCAGTGGACAGGGCTCAGTCCAGGGAATGCCCCTCAAGAATATGCCAGGTCTTGACTGATTGGCTTCAGTCCATCAGTAGCTTTATTCATTTTAGCAGCAATTTTGAACAGCATAAAATGTGACCATGTCACTCACCATCTTCTGGCACGTAAATATGCTCATGTCATGCTTCACAACTTCTAGCTGATCCTCAAATTGAAACAGACCATGAAAGGAAAAGACATCTGACAGCCCAGAAACCATCAGACCCAACAAACAGACTGTTTGAAGGTGACTTCAAAAGAAAGGTTTCAGATATTCAGAGATTGAGTTTCAGCTCAAACTCTTGGGCTCAAGAGATCTTTTTGCCTAACAAGCATCACGGAGGTGAGACAATTGTGTAGGGTCTGAAGGGAAGGCCTTGGGAGGGTCAATCATGCAAGTGTCTTTTCATTGTTCCATCAAATATAATAATTTTGTTGGTTATCAAAATTTTGTTAATTGTGCCTGTTATAAGAAGGAGCTGATGACAGACCAGAAGAGATGTTTGTTTGGGTGGGAAACAGCTCATTCAAAGCAGAGCTTATCTCCTGATGGCAGAGGAGGTGACTCCCAGCAAGCTAACAAGGGACCATACGCTGGTCTGGGCATGTCCGCCATCTAGTCCTTCTGCTCTCTTTTTATTGTTTTGTTGCTTCCTGGTTTCTTTTCAGTTTTGTTTGTTTGTTTGCCTGTTGCCCTCCTAAGAGTAATCCTGTGCACTCTCTATTTCGCCCAGAGGTTATAGATTAAATAGATCAACAGAAATACAGAGGGTGCCAAAGAAAAGTACAGACATTTTAAGAAAGAAAAACACTGCATTAAAATTGCAATAGGCAATATATACCCATAACATTTGTTATCTTGTATGTTGTATCTGGTATTTCTTATAATTGCAAAAGTTGAACGTCACTTTTCTGATACACCCTTGGTGTCGATCACAGCTGTTCCGGTTAGCAGCTTATGGCCTCCCCTTCTGTTCTTTCGTCTTCATGTCAGATTTCAGTTTTGTTAGCCTTAAAGTACAAACATTCTCAGTTTTAAAATGCCTCAAATCTGTTTGGCAAAGCTGATTGTTTGAATGATTAAGTTCCTCCAAAAAATGGTCCTTGGAGTATGTTCCTCAGCCACCACAATTAACCGTGGAGTTTTTGCTGTGTGTCTTCAATTTGGTCTTAAGTGTTAGGTGTCTGTTTTCTCCCTTCCTGTGTGTGACCTTGTATCTTCTCCTCCACCCTCTCCCCATTCAAACTCAGGCAGCATTTTTCATGGTCTACTAGGGATGTTGTTGCTGTTGTTGTTGTTGTTGAAATACTCTGTAACCGGCTACCTCCAAATACATCATATGGGAAAGCTAAACATAGAGTTATGTGATTATATGACCACTATGCTAAGCAGTTTAAAAAGTACACCTGTAATGTCCAGCTGGACAGTGATGCTCTCCTCCTCCCACCCTCACACCCCATCCCTTGGAAGACATCATGCTTGCAATGAACGGCTATGTCCAGGCCTGCTGCACTGAATATTCAAGGAGACCCAAGAGTACAGCAAGAGCAAGAAATAAAGAGCAGAGCCTTATACTCATGTAACTGTGATGTAGCCACAAATTATGAACCTGGACCATCAGTTCCAGTCACATGGACTGCCCCATCCCCAATCTTCTCCCATCCTTAATTACGAAGTCTCTGAAGCTCTGGGGTCCTCTGACGTCAGTTCCTCACTCTGCAGAACTAAGTAGGCCCCTAGCAGTGACGTCCTCTTACACCATCACATATCTTGGATCTCAGCATTGTCCTCTGGAACATTAGTCTGCTGGCTGGAGTAGAATGGAATAACAGGAACCCTGTCATGTCTGGAGATAGTATTGGCCAGTCTCAAACACATGCCAGCCTTTACAATCTAACCTAACTCTGATGCCCCAACATCTACACTTTTGTCCAAGTGTATACAGACATATAAACACATACGCAGCCCCTTTCTTCTCTTCTATTAAAAATAGGATCACACTAAGTAGTAGTTACTATTCTGTCAATACAACATTAGGGCAACCTTAAAGGTAGTTGTACTAAACTTCTCATCCCTGCGTGGACTTTTCACCTCATATGACAACAGATATCAAAAATTGGCTTGCTCAGCCCTCCAGCTTCCATGTAGGACACTGTCCCATGTACTTGGCTATAAAGCAAAAAGCTTCATTTCCCAAACCCCTTTTCAATTAGGGCTTCCCATTAATTCAGCCTCTCCCAAGCAAACATACCCCTGTGAAACCTGAAAGACAGTAAGGCCATCAAGAACCACAGACCAACAGCTCCTCTGACACATAGTCGAGACACTGGATTTTCCTGCAGTCACTGTCTCAGGGGCTTGGTGTCCAGTGCCCAGCTGTGGAGATGCAAATGTTGCAGAGAGGTCAATTTGTGCTCTGCACACCATCTGCAACTTGTCTACTACAAAGTTTTGTGTCAATTTTCCTGGTATGGTCAGTTGTATCAAACTTGACCTTTTTGAAGCTAACTGCATTCTGGCACCTTTGGGTCCTGGGATATTTCTTTGCTAGGACTTCATCTCAGAAGTCATTGCCTCTCCAACAAAGTGAGACACATAGAGGTGAAAACAAACTACAGAAAACTGAACTTCCTTTGTTGATCTTAGATCAGTTGAGCTTAGATTCTATCCTGTCAAAGTACAGATCTGTGAAAGACACAAAGACAGTGGTCACTTACATATCATTCATTTCTCATTCATTAAAAACATTTAATGTGTAACTATGCTAGGTGTGAGGAATACGATGTCTGCTCTCAATGAGCTCACAATTCAGTGAGAGAGATTTATAAGAAAACAGGAAATGTTGAGTGGGAAAAGCAGAGTGCAGTGGGCACCCAGCCTTGTCTGGAGGGGTCAGAACAAGTTTTCCCTGGGATAGGGTCATCCAAGCTCACACTGAAGCTAAGTGGAGGAGGACTCAAAGACCAGCTCTGCGCAGAGCAAACAATGTGTGCAAAGGCCCTGAGTTGAAAGGGTTGAGGGAGCAACTCCTCGGTGTTCAATGTAAACTCTCCTGATAATGGTATGTGTGTTATATTAAAGCTAAGGGGTTAATCAGGGCCCAGACCACAGAATTTCTTTGGCATATTTGGTTTAAACTCGATCTATCTTTATTTAAATAAAGATTTTTGTGGCAGAGTGTATTTTGGTAAGCGGAAGAGCAAGTATAATATATGAGCAAATAAGAGAGCCAGTGGAAAGGTGGGGAGCACTGGAAGGCAGGCAGGGAAGAAAATGAGGCAGGAGAGATACAAACTGCAAAAGGGGGGCTACTGGGGGCCAGTTTGACAGCCATGCATGTTTACATGTGGTGGATCCCAAACTTCTGGAGGCAGATATGAGCTCCAGAGTGTGTGCACAATTTAAAGTAACCAGAATGCCACTTCTGCTTTATAACTCTGCTATGGATGATGCCCCATGCAAGCAGAGGACCTACTAAAAATCCTGGTGCATTCACAGAACATGTCTTCTGCAGGATAGAGGAACAGTGTCCAACAGAACAGGAAGGATAAGACATTGTCCCACCACGCAGTGCTGGGGCTGCCTCCCAGACCTGGCTCATGAGCTTGCAGAGCCCCTCCAGACCCCTGCTGGCTGTAGCCTATTGCGAGTGACTCCCAAAGGAGGGGAAGCCTTCATCTGGAGCTCCTGAGAAAGGAAAACCCAGCAAAGGCTGCCGGTGGGAGAATTTATGGCTCATCACCTCTCCATTCTCCATCAAGATAGATAAATGTCCCCACCCATGCAAAGACCTAGTCCACACCACTGCTTTGAAAGTGATGTAAAATTAAAAAGCCTTTTCCAAAGGGCTCATTCCAGAAAGCCAAAGCCAAGTAAAATACACAGTCACTTCCAAGACGAATGCCTCACCTGGCAAGCTCTCCCACTCTCTAGCTGTATGCTGGGGTTCCTTGTCTCAGTGAATTAGTTGACTTTTAAATCCAAACTTTAGTGTTTCTTCTATGGGGAAATACTTCCAAAAAACAAAAGAAAAAAATGTAAAACTCCTTCACATGCAAAATTTAACTGCAACTCTGGATCTGAGAAGTTCTAAAATCAAAAGATTATTCTCTTTTTACCCTTGGCAGCTCCGGGCAGAAGCAGGGAAGGATTTGCTTCCTAGCTGAGATGCCTATCAAGAACGCCACATTTGCAGTGTTTAAGTTCCAGTTCTGTCACTTACAAATTGTGAGCTCTTAAAAACTCACTCACTTCCTCTCTTCCCTGAGTCTCAATTGCCCTGTGGTTAATGGAGATAATGATCATCCCTTCCTCTTGGAGTAGTCTTGAGGCTTAAATGAATAAAGCAGGGCTAGTGCCAAGCACAGGACTCGGTGAGTGCTCAGCTCACAGCGCCTGGCTGTTCACTGGGTTGGTTATTTCTCTGCTGAGGGGAGACCCTCGCTGACAATGGCAGATGCAAGCAGAGCCTGGAAGGTCATAGTTCCCATGGAGCACCAGACTTCAGTGGTCAAGAAGTCCTGGTGATGTTCAAGAAAAGGCAAATGAGAACATTATCAGTCAATTGATACTAGTGGTTCATTCCCACACACAGATTAATGTATTCATTCACCCCATACCTAATCCCAAGCTCACTTACAAATATCACAAAGATTACTATAAAGGAAAGGACAATGCATAGCGCCTTGCTGTGTGACTGCCCAGCTGGACTGTCCATCATCCCCCCCAGGGAGATATCCTGGCAGTGAGCAGTAGGGACTTCCAAAGATGTGAGAAATTCTCAGGCAGGCCATTTTCATTGCCTTCTTTTCCTATGTCAATTCAACCCTGGGTAATTATCCTTATTTAAATCTTACATCCCTCCCCCACCCTCCTCTATCCTCTCCCAGAATATCAGTAAAGGGATGACAAATTTCCTGGAGCAAAAATCCCATAAAGAGCTGGGAAGCCCAGCTGGTGCTGGTGGTGTTCATGAAGTCCGGTACAGACTCCTGAATGTAAGCAAGAGCCCTCAGAGTCTTCCTTGCTCATCCAATAACCATGGCTATAAAGAAAACAGAACAGTGCCTAGCTGGATACCTGACTTGGGACGGCTTCTCAAAACATGTTTCTCCATCTAGGCTCAACTGAAGAATGGTTTCCAAATAAGCTCTACACACACACTTCTCTTGCACATGCTCCAGCATATCATATAAAAGGCACAAAATATTGATGATGCTACAACTTGGATGTACCTCGAAAACATTCTGCTAAGTGAAATAAGCTGATCCTAAAAGATCACACATTGTCAAATTCCATTTAAATGAAATATTAGACCAAATGCTTGGGTAAATCTAGAGAGAGAACATGGATGGGTGGGCACCCAGGTCTAGGGAAGGTGGGAATAAGGAGTGACTACCCAACAGGCACGGGTGTCCCTTGGGGGTGATGGAAACATGTTGGTTGGTACTAGACAGAGGTGGTGACCGAAGTGGTGGTTGCACAACATTCTGAATGTTCCACATGCCGCTAAAGTCTTCATTTTCAATGACTGATTTTATGTCATGTGAATTCCAATTCAATTTTTTAAAATACAAAGTCTTCTGCCCATGTTTTTAAGACCTACTCTGAGTGTTGCTGTTCTCCCAACCTTCTTTCTCATCACTCACCACCTATCTCCTGCACCACAGCACACAGCTTCCTAATCCCTGCAACATTTTACACATGAAAAATAAACCGTTCTCCAACAGGAGCAGATCATGTTTTATGGACTTGAAGCCTATGGAAATTGAGAAGTGCATTTAGAAATGCAAAATTACATAAAATTGGGGACAAAAGTAAATATTAGTGCGAAGAAAAGATATTACAACAAGGTATAAATTTTATAAAGCTAACACTATAAACATCACAAAATCCACCCCAAAAGAAACATGCTAGGTTTTATTAATTAATTTCTTGGCATACATCCATTCATAATAGGTTTTTCTACATTTTTTAGCTACATATGCTTCAATCACCTCTTTGATCACCTCAAATATTTTATAGCATTATCTCTGGGGGGATAGAAAGATAATCCAGTCTTCCTCCAACATAGCTGATGAAATTTATATTTTTATTGATGGTTTAGAAAAGTTCCTTTCAGCTTTATAACTCATTGTTGGTAAGGTTATGTGAATTTTGGAATTTGGGTGAAATTTAAGGACACCTCTCTTAAGTTTATTGATGTACAGGTTGTAGGATTTCAGAACTCTGAAGTTCGTTACGGAGTGACTAAATTTAAATTCTCTCATATGCTTTCCATGCCGGGAACCCTAGGACAAGTTCAATTGCCAGACCACCTCTGTTTCTGAATTTTGTGTTGCAACACCTGGTGAATCAGCCCAGTAGATAGTGGAATTATTTCTAGAAAGCCATCTCAACTATGGACAGCCAATAGAAACAAGACCATGCACAGAAGTAACTGCAAACCACATAAATTATCCCAACTAAACACAGACCAAATGTCACTGCAATTCAATTTCCCCTTAGCAGCATCCCAACTGTTAGGGGTTGGAGGTCCCATTTCCCCAAGCCCAGTTGACCCCATTCAGTTACTCAGCTGAGCTACAAAGTTCAACCGAGGCATGACAGTAACTGAAACCAAAAGTAAGTGGAAACTGGAAATAAAACTAGAGCAGCACAAGCAGGATAGATAGAAAACAGAAATAACCTGCACAAGTTTCAATGTTACAAATAGAGATTTTGTTTAGGAAGAACAAAGAGAAAGTTTAGAGCATTCCCAAAGACAGTTGAAAGTGGGTCCGTCTCATAGAGGAGGAAAAAGTGAGAGAGATGGACATGCAATCTCGCCTGCAGGGGTGTAAATACTCTCTCCAGTTGAAACTGACTGCAAGTCCTTCATTGGCCTCTCTGCACCTTCAGGCAGTATTGTCCTTTTCTACTGGTCACCGGTTACCTAGGTTACTTCATACACACATTCTTATGGGCCTTCCAGACTTCCTGGTTCAGCAGGCCAGGTTTTCCTCCCATCCCTCTTGAAGCCCCTTTCTTGGTGTCCCTTCTCACCAAGAATGCCTGCAGCCCCTTAAGCAAGAGAAGGAAACACGATAGAGGAGATATGACAGTGTGAAAAGACGATAGTCTTAATCTATCTTGATTCAAATACCTTAATTTTATAAGTTTTGGCAGGACAAGATGGCTGACTAGAGATATAGCTTACTGGACCATCCTGGAGGGAAGAAAGGGTTTCAGATAAAAGAGAGGGGAGAAAGGATATGGTTCAGGCGTAGGTCAGAGGAAGAAGTACTTACTCACTAAAATTGCAAACCAGAGAAGGAAGAAGAAAAAGGAAAAAAGTTATCAGGGAAGGTCAAACCCAGGGAGGCTCAGAGCCCAGTCAAGGGGGAAGGGGAGACCCCTTTCTCCTGCCCATCCTCTTTCTGTGATTAGCCGGTTACCAAATTACTTGGAAGCTTTTCCAACCCCTCAAGCCCAAGCACTGTGATAATCATGGAATTGCTGGGAGAACTTGTGTCATGCCAGAGCTTGAACATTCTGTGCAGGGTTCCCCTCCAAGAAGACTGACCTAAGAGGTGGGGAGCCAGCTTTCCTCCTATCCTCCCCACCCACTCAATTGGGAGAGCAGTGTGAGCCGGGAACATCTTGCCTCTCCCCAGCTGGCATCTCTTCCAGAGAGTCGGGCCCATGCTTTTCCCCTTAAGGACTTGCAGTGGACCAGAGAGGCCAGATCTGAGAGCTCCTTGCCTTCCAGCATCTCTTGGAGATGAATACCAGTGGGTCAGACATGTAGGCCAGACCCCATGCCCACAGGATTCAAGCGGATTGCTAGAGGACACTTCAGGGGGATTTGGGAGCTGGACTCAGAAGGTAAGTGGCCCACCTGGATGGAACTGAGGGGACGATACAGTGGAGTCCGAGCCGTGGTGATGGGAGAATGCACATTCCCCCCACAGGAAAGCCATGCTGCTGGACTGGGGTGGGTCTTCCCACAGGGAAGGTCCCTGCCAGCAGCTCCATAGCAACTGAGTGTGGCATATTCAGGCTCCTGTTTGCAGCTAGACACCAGAGGTCAGGGGTAACATAAGAGGGTCAGAGCTTACTCCCAAAAGCAAGTCTGAGAATTACAAACTCTTCCTAATGAGCAGTCATCCAGTTTGGAGAGCTTGCCTTGACCTGCCTCCCAGAAGCCCCACTAGTGGCCAAGAAAATAATCTTTGAGCCCTAGTCTTGGCAAAGCCTTTCAGACTCACCCAACCTAACCATGCCCAACCTCGCTCCTCCACCCACCTCTGCTGTGGTGGAGAGCCAGACGCTGGGAGCTAAGGGCTCCTCCCAAGGCCTGGGGCATTCAAGTGCTCCTCCTGAGAGAGGCACTGGACCCTATTGCAGACACAAAAGAACATCTCTGCAATTGGCCCTTTCCTGCAAGGATCAACCATTGAGAGGACATTTCTATAGCTCATTACAGTTTTACCAACTCAGTCAAATGGGGTATGCCTGATTGTTATTCACTAGCAGCACCCACCATCTCAGAGACTAAGCTGGGGGGCCCGGTACAATTCACACTGCTGGAAAGAGGTAAAAACAGCAGGAAAAAGGCAACCCAAGGGGACACTGATTTTTAGGAGAGAAACAAAACTTACACGCACTTAATATGTGAGAGGTCTCCCTCCTCCACTGCAGACCTCTGGGCTGATTGGAGAGCTTCTCAGAGTTTAGGCGAAGACATTCCTTTGGAGAGCAGGTCCAGCAGAATCTGGTGGCTACCAATCCCAGGCTTCTGCAACTAGTGCCATCCTGATCACTCTGGTTCATGAAGCAGTAGCCTTGGCCTCACCCTCACTGGGCTGAGGAGGGAACAGACACTCTCTCACGTTGTGTCCTATGATGAGAAGCTGAGCACATCTGCTCCCCCAGCCTGGGAGCTAATAGAGGAGGCCCCAGATGCCACTTTGGAAGCCTGGGAAGCTACCTCAGTTGGTCCTAGGTGTGGAGGAAGAACTTCAGCCAGCCAGGAGCTCTGGCCTGCCTTCACGGACCCCGGGCCGCTAAGCCTGTGTAACTGGGAGATATCACCTTACCCAGGTTAGAATGGCTTTTATTTAAAAGTCTAAAAACAGTAGATGTTCACATGGATGCAGAGAAAAAGGGATGACTACACACCGTTGGTGGGACTGCAAATTAATACAACCCCTATGGAAAACAGTATGGAGATTCCTCAAAGAACTAAAAGTAGATATACTGTTCTGTCCAGCAAATACCCACTATTGGGTATTGATACAAAAGAAAAGAAGACTTCTCATTAAAAGACAGTTGCAACCAAATGTTTATTGAGGCACAATTCACAGTTTCAAAGATGTGGAATCAATCCAAGTGCCCATCAATTCATGAGTGGATCAATAAAATGTGGTATATGTATATCCTGGAGTACTACTCAGCCAGGAAAATGACTTAATTCCTTTTTCAAAAATCCAGATGGAACAGGAGACCATTCTCCTAAGTGAAGTACCTGAAGAATGGATAAACAAACACCACATGTACTCACTCTCAAATTGGAGCTAACTGGCGCACATGTATGTGCACAGAGGAAAATAAAAGTCAGTGGAAGGCGAGGGGGGAGCAGAAACCTACCTAATAGATACAAGGAACACTACTTGGGTGATAGGCACCCCTACAACTGGGACTCAAGCATTACAGAAGTGATCCATGGAACCTAAAAACTTGTACCCCTTAATATTTTGAAAGTTTTTTTTTTAATTGCAAATTTTATAAAAGCAAATGACTCTGTGAACCTTGCTGGGGCCTGTCCAGGCTTTGACTGGTGAGAGTCCAGAGACTTAAGTTGTGTTGGCTTCACTGTAAACCCACCCTGTTCTGGATAGAGAAAGGCAACAGTTAGTAACTCACTTTGTCTTTATTCTTTTTTTTTTCTTTCTTCAAACCAAGCAACAGAAAGGGGAATTAGCATGAAGTGTAATGAGCATAATGATAAAAGAATTTCATGGGAGGAGTAAAGAGAGTTCTACCCAGTCTAAGGTGTTAGTGAAGGTGTGCTAGAAGAAGTGGCATTTACCTTGAGACTTGAAAGATAAGCAGAGGCAGCCTAGCAGAGATGGTGTGGGAGAGTGTGCCGGGCAGAGGGAAAGACAAGTTCCAAGACAAAAGGAAAGAGAGAGGGGTGCAATCAAGATACTAAGTTACTAAAACAGGTCCAGATAAATCTTCAGTCTAAATTTCTGCCTGGGGAAATGAGATGCCTGTTCTTCCCAATATACCATTGACAGCCATAATTTACTAATACTGAGCATTCAATAATAAATAACAGACTTCATTATCCATACACTATGAAATAAAGTGGAAGACATTGCTGGGTGCCAAGAATAAGCATCTGCAAGGGTGAGTCCTAAATTCAAGTCAGATCGTGATCCTACAAATTAATCATCCCATTTACTTACCTTTAGGCAAAAAACCATCAGGTTGACTAATCCATACTGTGGGTCAGCCTAATAGGAATTCTACCAACGTATTAATAGTAATATAAGGTACCAATTTATGAGTACTTGTGTATGATTTTTCTCTTCTGCACAATAACTTTATGAGGTGGGTGTTAGGATCCCTCTTTATCTTTAGGAAACTTGGCTCATGGAAGTAAAGTATTTCTTTAGGGTCACACTGTCAGACCAAATTCAGATGTTGTTATTCAAAGTTCAATGCTGTGTCTAGGAGCAAGTGGGCCTTCTAGACCCCTCACAGTAGCCTTCCTTGAGGTTCCGTTATGATTCCCTCCGAATCAGATAGTGTTTTCATCTCCCTCTTGCAATATTCTATGTAATTCCATAAGCTCTGGAACTGTGTTTTGTTTTCTATTTCTTTTGTCTCTTCCATCAAAACTTACCTGCCCCGGTCCTTCTCTTAGGACCTTGCCAAGATATGTGCTGTGATAATTTGCCAAAAGGATGAGGACTCAGAAAACTAAGATGGACACTTGGATTTGTCCCCTACTAAACACCTTGTTTCCACATCTATAATATGAGTTATTGTACAAATTTACATGGGATCATAGATATAAAAGCTCTAGAGAAATCAGTGTGAGGGAGTTGATGAGCTCATTCAAATAAGGTTTTAATAGCTGTTAATGATTTAATGGTGTTTGCATTTGAACTGAGGACCTTCCGTGCCTTAAGAGAGTAACTCAAACAGCATTTCAGATCTTTGGCAAGCCGGTATGAAAGGTTCTCATTGGCAGGGAATGACAGCATCAGAGGAAGACCTCTATTAATAAAAATAAAAATAAAAAAAGTCTCAAATTGATACCTTCTGAGATGTTTGCAATGAAATGAAATGTTTGGCATTTGCTTAAAAATGATTCAGTTGAGAGGTGGGGAGAGGATGTTAGTCATAAGTGGAGATATAAATGAAACAAGATCACCCTCAAATTGGTACTTGCTAAGCTGGTAATAGGTGCTCTTGAGTTTATTATATTATTCCATCTTGGAATATGTATGAAACTTGTTTTTAAAAAAGTTTTCTAAAATATTTGATGAACATTGTGATGATATAAAGTTTGGCAAAGAAGGGCAATGGCTTTAATAGATAAGCCAACACTAACATTGTCTGTTGGGGGTAGGACTTGTGGTTCATTGTCTTTGTTTTTGTTTTGTTTTGTTTTTCCAGATTTATGGAGATATAATCAACAAATAAAAGGATACAAATTTAAATTAAAAAGAAGAGCCTCAAATCAACTTGTAAGGAAATCTGCTCATAAACATAGGCAGCTTTGGTCCACAGGGCTGATCTATATCCACATAGAACCTTCTACCCCAGAAAAATCCTCTAAAAAGGATGATTCTCTAACACCATTACCAAGGCACAGAAGGATCAGAAGTCAGAAAAGGGATGAGGAGGTGAAAACTGGGATTCATCTGTCCCATCTACATAATGAAGTAAAGTAGTTCAGGTTACTGCCTGGATTACAGAATGTCAGTGCTGGGAGATACCTGACATGTCATCTTGCCCGATTGCCCTTTATCTCCAAAGAGTTAAATCCACTTGGGCAAGTCCCCCAGTGGAAGAATTGAGACCACTCCAGGCACCAATCCTTCTTCCTTTATTATTTTTGGTTGCCTCTTTAGACCTCAGAAAATTTTAATACACTACATTCAATCTAACAGATGTAGAAATACCTCCACCTTCTAGGAATCTGGGCTATTATTTTTCAACATACTAATAGGCCAACCTAACTCTCCAAGCTGTCAAAGATTCAAGGTTTCACAAAAGATAAAAAGAGTCAGTACTGGGTGGCACCTGTGGCTCAAAGGAGTAAGGCACCAGCCCCATATGCCAGAGGTGGCGGGTTCAAACCCAGCCCCGGTCAAACAAACTGCAAAAGAAAAAAAAAGAAAGAGTCAGTATTTTATTGTTCTATTTTCATTTGTGATTCCAATTGAAAAAAGCCCCTAAGCATAATTGAACCTTCAAAAACTGTAAAGACCAAAATGTTTTTCATGTTACTTGTTTATTGAGTCTTCCTTTCATTCATCAGAGATCTTTTATGTACATGCTATGGACCAGACACTATGCTCAGCCTTGGGTATACCAAGATGAACAAGATACAATTCCTACCTTATAGGAATTATCAATGTCATATTCCAGTTTCTGTTGCATAAAATAGAATACCTGAAAATGGGAAGTTTATAAAGAAACAAAATTTATTTCTTACAATTCTGGAGGCTGGAAAGTTCAAGATCAAGGAGACACATCTGGTGAGGGCACTTGCTGGTGGGGACTCTTCAGAGCCCAAAGGCAGTATATATGGCATCACATGGTAATGGGGGGTGAACATGCTATCTTGGATTATCTTCCTTTTATAAAGCCACCAGCCCCTCTCCTCCAATAGCCCACTAATCTATTAACCTATTAGTCCATTAATTCATCAACCCATTCATGAGAACAGAGCCCTCATGACCTAATTACCTCGTCAAGACCCTCTTTTTCAATACCACCACATTGTGGGTTAAGTTTCAACATGAGTTTGGGAAAGGACAAACATTTGAACCATACCAAACAAACTATTTAAAAATATCTGAGTGAAGGACACACTTATAACTTTGAGTCAATCTGTACAAAAAAACAAAATATGTAAATAAAATATGTATACCCCCTAACATTCTGAATTTTGTAAAATAAATGTGAAAAATTAAGAATTAAAAGTATAAATACTTAAACAATCTCAATGCTATATTGCTTTAAAAGAGGTATTTCCCAAGAATCCATGACCGGGGGGATGGAGCAGGGACTATAGTTCTTTCATGCATTTGTTTAACAATGATTTTCCTCTCCTTTGGCAAAGCGTGAACACGTGAACTGTATCTGATCAGCAAGAATTTGCCAAGTGGGAAAGGCGAAAGAAGACATCAGAGCTTTATATTCTCAGGAAACGGATGATGCTTCCACATAACTGAGGTGTGGCTTTCTTGGGAAGACTGAGGGGACATTGTTCCAATTAATTTGCTGCACAAGAAATTACCCCAAAACTTAGAGGCTTAAAATGACAATTATTTTATTATGATTGATAATTTTGTGGATCAAGAATTTAAGTAGGGCTCAGCTAGGAGATTCTTATGCTGCAAAGGGTTTCAGTTGAGGTTACTCACTGATTTTCAGCTGGTGGATGGTCTAGCCTGTAGAGTCCAAATGGTACACACACAAGTTTGGTGCTTTGGCAACGATAGATAAGGGAAATGGGCACAACTGAAAATATCAATAGAGCACCTATGCCCGTCCTCTCAGGGTTGCTGGGACTTTTACATGGTGCCTCAGAGCTCTCTGAAAAAAAAAAATCTAAGAGACAGGAAGTGGAAACTGATAGTTTCCTAAGGTCTGGGGCAGAAACTGGCTAAGTGCCACCATATTATACTGGTAAAAAGAGTCAGAAACTTGTGCAGAACAGGGAGAAGGCACACAGAGGGTGGAGATCAAAGAATTTGCCTCCATCTTTAATTCCCCACAGAGATGATTCTAGAGAAGAAATTCAGGGCCAAATTGAGAAGAGCTTTGTAAAACACCCTAAGCCAGCGGTTCTCAACCTGTGGGTTGAGACCTCTTTGTAACAATGAAAATACATCGTGGCATTAGGAAGGTTGAGAACCACTGCTCTAAGGACTTTATGTTTTATCCTGTTTACAATAAAAACAACAAGAGATTATTTTTCTTGGTAAGCAGAGAAGTCAGCTCATTAAAATTTTTTAAAGGATAGGCACTCCCAAGGCATGGTGGAGGATGAATAAAGCAGAGTCTGTTGGCCAAGAGACTGCTGAAGAGGCTCCAGCGGTAGCCAGCAGAGTGCATGGCTTCCTGCTGTCCAAGCTAACCTACGGGTCTGTTAACAAGAGAGAAGGAAGAACGGGCTGTTGGCTGAGCAGTCAGCTGTGACTAACATGATCCACAAACAAGATTTGATGATGACTTGGAATGAAAAGAGGAAAAGAGATGCAAAGAAAGAGTTGCAGATTTCTCTAAGGTTTTTAGCTCCGGAGACTAAATGGATGATGATCTCATTAGCAGAGATTGGCATCTCCTACTGCTAGTTTATTGTTTCAAAGTCTTACTGCACCCGGTGTGTTTACTGCCCCATAACATCCCTCTGCCCTTGTGAATGTCTATCTCTTCTTCATCCCTGCCATCCTCTGTTCACACCCCCATCCCTTTCCTGCCAAACAGGTATAAAATTCATGTGATTCTCTCTACTCTCTCTCTCTTTCTCTGCTACCAGAAACTCAGTGGCATCCTTTAATTATGCATGTTCACTCTAAACCTGGAGCTGCCTGTGTCTGAGTTTACAGAGAGGTTTAAGGTCAGCTGCATAAAAAATCAACCCGAGGAGCCTATTACAAAGTCCAGTTTCTGCTGGCCACTCTGGTGAATTCTGATGCAGTGGGCTTCAGAGGTCACTACGCTTGGGGACCACCGTGCAAAATGACTCATTTCTAAGTAGGGATGGCAGGTAATCAATGGCAGGTCACAGATGTTAATGGAGACCCAGGCCAGCCCTGTTCGGATGCTTCTAAGAGTCCTCTGGTAACACAAAGTGGAGGAAAATGCAGGGCTTGGTGTTTGATGAGAAACAGGACGCTGTTGAGCTGGTGCCTTTCTAGTCTTTACTCTAAATGTGATCTTTTATCAGAGGCACATATGTTTTCAATACCATCACATGTGGCTGCAGTTAGACCAGGAAACAAATTCCCTACTAGTTGAAAGGTTTGGCCTCTCTTTCACGCCCACCAAGCATCAGTTTCTACCCTCTGCTGGGGAGACCCCAGGGAAATAATTAATCAGCCTGCCTGCTCGCAACACTTCCAGGGTTTGGGTCATAAGAAGTGCACTGTTCCTAACAGATGGCAGAGCAGCGGCCTGGAGACCGTCTCCCTCCACAAGCCACCCCTACCTCTCTGGTTAGCAGTGCCCAGCTAGTTTCTGCTATAAACCCCACCAACACAGGCCTGAGACCCTGAAAAGCAAGGCCTTCTCTCTGATCATCCTGGGCAATTTGTACTTTAGTTCGAGGCCCAGCCAAGCAGGTATGGTGAGCAATTTCATCCCAACATTCATAGTCTGGGATGAAGTTTCAAGTGGCCAGGTCCTGCTACCCACCTTAAAGCTAGGTGACTGGCAACTGGGAGCCGCCAAGGCCAGCACATCCCAAACCAAGCCTTATCAGAAATCAAAGGAGGACCTGGATGTTGCCATATTTCTAATATTCCAGGATATTGTTTAAATGAAAAGTTGCCAAAACAAGGCAGTATAGATATTTAAAATTACACGAGGGATATTACCTTCTGATGATCCTTCCAATGCAGTAGCCTATACAATCTCACTTGGAAGGACTATTCGTAAGTCTAAAGTCAAGGCCATTTGTAGGTCACATACTTCCAAGGCCTGGGCCTAGTAGTTCTCTCTAGCTCATCTTCCACCTGCCCAGATCCCACTTAAATCCTCAAAAAAGTAGAGAAGACACTTGGGTAGAGGACTTGAGTGTGATTAGGTGTTCACCTGAGCACTCAAAGATTACCCTAAAAGGAGCAGCTTCCTCTTCTCTTATTTTTATTTTTAAGAAAGAGTCTGTGACATATTTTTAATTATAAGCTACTGCGAAATGGCCTGTGTGAAGCACGACTTGTTCCTGGCGCTCCAGAGGCAGCTGGAGAGCCTGGGGCTGCCTCACCAGGCAGTGGTTACCATACAAGTCTGTTTCCCTGGTACCAGACGCTCATCCTCCCATCCCCAACGTGCAGGAAGTCCTATGTGCCAAGTTGGTTTGGGGGATTATTGTTATTTCCATTGTAGAGATGAACCTTAGAAGCCTAATGCTATGTACAAGAGGCCAGATATGTAACATTCCCAGAATAGGTAAATCCGTAAGAAGAGAATGCAGATGAGTGGTTGCTAGGGACCAGGGGGGAGAGAAATTGGGAGTGACTATTTCACGGTCATAGGATCTCTTTGGAAGGAGATAAAGGTGTTTTAAAACTAGATAAAGGTGGTGGCTGGACAACATTGAGAAAGTGTTGAATACCACTGGCCTGTTCACCTTAAAATGGTTAATTTTATGTTATGTCAATTTTTTTAAATGTAACGGTAGACTGGAGAACCAAAAATACATACATAAGGAAATTGCCTAGAATGCAGAACAGGGAGAGTAAAAGTTAGAGAAAATGAGCCAGGCACAGGAGACTGGAATGAGAGTATTCAACAAACATCAAATCAGTGTTCCAGAGGGGAAAACAAAGACAAATAGGAATCTTACAGAAAATGAGACACAGTGAAAACTGACCTCAAATTCTTTTTATCCTCACCCCAACTGCTATCATTTATTATATTCTTGGATGTATTTTTCCTCTCGTGCCCTACATTATTTTTTACATATCATTAATATAAACATAATTCATGTTATTATATGGTTGTCTTAATTATCATTGTACTAGCTACATAACATCCTATCACATGGCTTTATAATAATTTACTGAACTCTACTCCTATGTCTAGAACAAAGAGCCACAAACTGCAGCCCATGAGCCAAATCTAGCCCATTGCCTGTTTTTATATGATCTACAAGGTAAAAACAGCTTTTACATTTGTAAATGGTTAAAAAGGATATCAAAAGAAGAAGAATATTTCATGGCATATAAAATTTACATGCACTCCTAGTTTAAAGTTTGTTGTGTGTTTTTTTTTTTTTTTTTTTGCAGTTTTTGGCTGGGGCTGGGTTTGAACCTACCACCTCCATCATATGTGGCCAGTGCCCTGCTCCTTTGAGCCACAGGCGCCACCCCTAGTTTAAGTTTTTTATAAACAGAATTTTACTGAAACATAGTTTTCCCACTCCTTTGTATATTACCTATGGCTCCTGGCACAACACAACAGCAAAATGGAATCTTAGACACAGATACTGCATACCTCACAGAGCCTAGATATTTACCATCTAGCCCTTTACAGAAAAAACATCGCCAACTTCTCATTTATATAGTTCCAATTTTTCACCATTAGAAAACAAAACTCCCATGACATCTTCCCAAGTGACTTTCTCCTTCTTTCAGATTATTTTCTTGGGATAAACTCCCAGAAGTGAGAGTGAATCAGAGGGTATGAGTACATCGATGGCTCTTTATACATGATGCCAAATTGCTTTCCACAAGGCTTGTACCAATTTTCACTGGCCCCAGTGGTGTATGATGGTGCCAATTTCTGTGCACTCCACTCTGATGACACAGTACCTCTCCACTTTGGAATGTTCTGAAGCCTTAACCGCTCCCATTCTTGGAAGTGGCCACATGTGTGACTGTGCATTTTATCACAATTCAATCTTAGTGGCAGATACATCCCTCAGACAAAGCTGTATCGAAAAAAAAAAAAAAAAAAACGTACCTACAACATCAAATTATAGGGACTGAATCCTGTCGTGTTCCTATTCTGAGACAATAAATTATCTTTAATAGAGCCAATTCATGAGTAGGCTCATGGTCTAGGTTCCTAGATGTAAATTAATAAAATCTCTTCAACGTAGAGATGAGTTTAACTTAGAAAAAGTTCAATCTTCATCAACAGTCCACCTTCCCACCCTATGTGTTTCCCTGTTTGGGGACTGAATTGTCTTCCCAAAATTCATATGAGGAAACCCTAACAGCCAATGGGATGGTCTTAGAAGGTGAGGCCTTTGAGATTAGATTTAGATTAGATCATGCAGGTGAAGCTCCTATAATGGGATCAGAGTCCTGATAAGGAGGAACATGAAAGAACTCTTTTTCTCTCTGCCCTGTAAAGACACACTGTCCACAACCCAGGAAGAGGGCCCTCACCAGAAACCAGGTCAGCCAGAACCTCAACCTAGGACTGGCCAGCCTCTGGACCTGGGAATGATGTATGTTCTAAGTTCAGGCCACCCACTCTGATATTTTATTATAGGACCTGAGCTGACTGAGACACTTGTTTTCAACATGAAGAACTGAATGTCTGCATGATGCATTTATTGGTCAAAGTCCCGTGTATGACCAGAATCTCCCTGAAGCGTTTTTACCATTATCCTCTACAGGCCACCGGCATAGTAAGCACTACTACATAAGTCCAGCTCTCCGACTAGATTTTCCTTAGTTATGCACAGTGATAAATTAACCCAATAGTGCTCAACTTTGAAGGGCTAAAGTCTGATTAGATCCGATTCTGTGGGATTTCACACAGGCTTTCACTTTAAACCCTGCAGTTACTGGCATAGCATACTGCAGATGACAGGGAGAGGCAGAGAGGGGAGTGGCAGGAAGCAGGTGGCCTGGGTTACCTGAATATGTGGCGCGGCTCTGTAAAAGGGCGCTCAACATTTTCCTCTCTTCTCACTGTGTGCACTGAAGATAGTTTGCAACTTGATGTTTCTCGGAACCATGGAAGCAATGGTTTGGTTTTTTCAACCCGTGTAGCTAGGTTTGCCGTGTCCTTCTGACAATTCTGCTACATTTTCAAAAGTCAAAAATGCTTTTCCAGCAGGAAAATGAGTGCATTTTTCTCCCTGCCCCACCCCAGCAGGCCTGCTGTCCCTGGGCTCAGGCTCTCAGACTACCTTGACAAGCTCTGGAAGAAAATCAAAGAAAGAAAACCCCCAGCCCGGGCCTGGTGCTTGCCAGCACGGATCCTTGCAGCTTCCGCAGACTGGCATTAGTAATCAGGGCCTTGTTTCTGCTTTAATGACCTCTGACTCCCACATGAATCTCTTCAGAAATTGGCCCAAAAAAAGGAGCCGGAACTCTAGACTTAACTTCTGCCCCACTGTACAGATTTCATTAGAAAACACACTTGGAAAAGCCTCCCCTTTCCGTGATCAATCTGTACACAAAGGCTGCAATTGAGCCTCATGCAGGGAAATCAAAGTCTGGATTATTGAATATCAAAGCTCACCATGGGGCACCACAGCCCTCCAGCCCAGTCCTCACCGCTCCCCCTGGGCTGCCTTCTGCCTTTCCTCTGACAGCTTCCACTAGACTCCAAAACCGCCCTCCTGGGAGGGTTTCTCACTCATAATTAAGTTCAGAATGCATCTGCTTCACAAAGAGCCCTTACTAACACTTTATTCAGCAAGTGTTTACTGAGCACCAACTATGGACTAGGCATCCTGTCTCTAGGGACTTAAAATTACCCAGACTCAGTCCTGACAGTGAGCAACAGATACAAGAAAAAGATCAAAATTTTATATACTCTTACAGTCCTACCTAATACGGGATATAAAAATACCTAAGTGGTATTTGCTTTTCATAACCCATTAGCTGTGTGTGACCCAAAGGCTTGGGTTCTCAAATTTTAAAAAGAAGCATTCAAATCTCAGCTCTGCTATATAATGGAGGGAGGATTACATGATTTTTCTAGGCTTCTATTTTCTCATCTCTAAAACGGACATCAAAATAATAAGAAATTAAGAGAATCCGTGTAAAACTTAAATGCACTACTATTTGAGCATGGCCTCTGTAAATCCTGAAGAAGTTACAGGGTGCCTGTTTCACACAGCAAGTTAAAAGGCAGAGCTGTTTGTAGCAGGAGCCCTAGGTTGAGCCTAAGTTCTTTGTTTCATACAGGCCTGATCATGCCTGGATGAAGAATTTGGGGTAGGGTAGCCATGAGCTCATTTCATAAGGAGTCAGAGAAAACCCCTGAAAAGGAGTTTGACATCTACGGCACAGAGCCCGGAGCCAGGCACCCAGGTCGATCCACAGAGATCCCCTACTCTTCCCAGGCTGGAGGAGGTTCTGAGGCTACCCAGGGGCCTTGTCTGCACTGGGGTCCCGCCCCCAGCCCCAGGGCCTGGCACTTGGGCCCTAGAGAGAGAAGCTGCAAGAAACAAAACAGCTGCTGTTGCAACAAGTCTCACTAAGCCGTGACCCAAAGCTGCTCTGCGCTGAGACAGAGGGACACAAGGCACAGAAAATGTCTCTTTGCTCCACTAAGGAACGTGGTGAGGCTTCTGCATCAGAGCTATGGCCCTGCAGAGCCATCTGGGGCCAGCCCCATGATGGCCTCGGTGTCGAGGCCTAAGATGGGGACATCATCTCATGCATCTAGAGGCTGAACCAGAGGAGGAGACCAGGAAAAAAGCATGTGGCATAGCCAGTGTGGCAACAGGACTGAACTTGTAGCCACACCACACAGGGCCCACAGCCAGAACTTCCCAGGGAGGAGGAGGGAACTCTCCGGGGGGCACAGAGGGAATCAGAGGCAGAGGACAGCCTGCTGTTGCTGTGACTTTGCTTTTGTACCCTCAGGTTGGAGCAGCCTGGGACACTGGGACTGTGGCTGTTTACTCTTAGGTGTGTTAAAAGTGCAATCCTGAAACAAATCTGCTGTCATGTAAATTCCATGCCTGCTGAGTAAAGGAAAACAAAAAAAAAAAAAAACCCATCTCCCCATGTTGCTGGGAATGTTTAATGGGTAAGACTAAATGCCAGGCAAACACAGAGGAGGGACACCGAGAGGGACATTGAGACAGGACGAGGGCAGAAGGAAGGGTGCACTGGAGACCCAGAGACAGGACTGGGCCCTGCGGGAAGAGAACTTGGAACCTACTGAACAGCAAACAAGTGCAAGGC
This sequence comes from Galagoides demidoff, assembly GCA_963574575.1. NCBI lineage: Eukaryota > Metazoa > Chordata > Mammalia > Primates > Galagidae > Galagoides > Galagoides demidoff. The sequence goes on along the minus strand of CAUYQV010157927.1, from coordinate 3,438 downwards.
AAGGGCCTGGATGCCCTTGGCAGACCCATACTGCTCTGAAGAAATCCAGTTGACATCTCTAACAAGGACAGGCGTGGGCAGCCCGTGGGTGGGTGGATAGGACACCGGCAGCACTAAGTGCAGGCTCTGCCCCATGGCTGAGGGAAGGAGGTCCTGCCAGCCTGGCTGGAAGTGCAGATCTGAAGAGAGCATGCTGTTGGTGTGCTGTCTCTCAGCTCTCATCACAACCTCCAAAGTCAAACACCGGGGCCTTCCAAAGAGGACAGGCTGCCGGGAGGGGTTAACCAGAAGCTTTAACTCCACAGGAGGCTGAAAAGCCCAGCTGTAGAAACCAAGCACCCCGTTAGCTCTGATTCTTGCTTGAAGCCCCATTCAAACAGACTCCCTTTCATTCTTGATGTAGAAAGGAGGGCTTTTCTCGGACTTTCTGCCATTAATTTCTCTGCACTGGAGAGAAGAGGAAGCCTTTCTTTTCCCAACAAAACCGGAACATTCTTCCTGGTATTTTTGTGCAATAAGGGACCCCAGATTGGAAGAAGGCTCATGGTGGGATTCACAGATGAGTCTGCTCTGCTCGCTGTGTGATGCTTTGCCTGAAATATTTTCTTTTCCTCCCGGGGTGGGAAAAAAGCCTCTTTCTCTGAAACAGTAATTCCACAGAGTCCGAGGGCTCAGCACACAACCGGCCTTATCTGGTCTCACCTACTTCATTTCTCCACTGCGGGCAGTACAGTGTCCGCACACAGCCCCGCTCAGAATGTCTGTTACACTGAACACAAAGGGAAAAACTAGAAGATGCTGCAGAGATCTCTACCTTAGGGAGGTAAAGGCCTGTGTCAGGCGTCAGCAAACTTTTAATCTAAGAGAATAGATCATGAATATGTTAGGTTTTATGGCCCAATAAACCAAATCAAAGGTATTATCAAATACGTACATAAGGAGGAAAAAAATCATTTCCAGAATTATTTTTCAAATCTTTTAAAAATTTGCAAAAACCACTCTCAGCTCTTGAGGGCCACATAAAAACAAGCAGCAAGGAAGATTGGCCTCCGTCCTCAGCTCCTTCACCAAAGTCCATCTGCCCGTTTCCCATTTTAAGTGTCTGGCTGACTGAGATTTATTTGATCAATGCAGAGGAGGATAAGGTGCGATGACTTGACACCAATTGAATTTCCAAACCATTAAATGTTCTTGCTCAACCTACATTCCAACAGCCAACACACACGCAATTAAATTTAGCTCCTCATCCACAGCAGCTGAAGCTGTGTTTTAAAATGTACCTGGACTAGTTGGCAAACCACAGCATTTTCACCTAAGGAAGGACCACTAAAAACAACCCTTAATCATGATCAAATATCAGCAGAAAGGAATGACTGAGAACCACTTGTGTAAACTGTCAGAAGAAAGAAGAAGTCAACGACTAGCTTGTTCTTTAGAATCACACACATCCCGGTTCAAGAGCCAGCTCTGCCCTTCATCACCTATGGTACCCTGGGAAAGTTACTTAACTTCTCTGAACCTCGCTATCTCCCCAGGTAAAAAGAGAGTAGCAAAACATATCCTATTACAGAATAAAAAATAAGAGGAGAACAGTGGCAAGTCTATGTATATTTGCAAAATGGTAGCTATAATTTCCATCAAATATTTAGCGGTGAGGACACCAGGTAGCGCCTTGGCAGGGCAGACGCATTCCATGATGGAATGTGAGAAGGGACTGGCCAGCCCCACACTTCCCACACAATGTTAGTATATTTCCCCACTGGTATCCAAGGATGCCAAAAATCTCCATGTGTCTCAATTCTTTGTGTGAGAGCATTAAAAACAAACTATAAGTAGGCATCACTACCTAAATAATACTACCTAAGTAAGAACTTTATCTGTACAACCTCATGTAATCTTTGCTACAATCCTCCAAGGTGATGAAGGCAGATGCTACCTCTATTTTGGAGACCACAAAACAAATAAAAAATTGGACTTGGAGCATCTGGGGTTGAATCCCAAGTCTGCCATGTGAGTTCTGTGACCTTGAGTTTGTTATTTTACCTCTCTTAGCCTCTCATTTTTTAATCTGTAAAATGCGTATCTGGTTAAACGAGAGATTTTTACTTTAAATGCCTGGCACAGAGTCTGGAACATGGCAGGGGTGAGTATACACGACACACTGGTTTAAAATTCATGTCCAGATGACCAAATTAGACTTCAGCAGGGGTACACTGACATATGCTTCTTCAGGCCATTTGTGGTGGGAAATGTATCAGACAAGATGACCTAAGAGCCTCATTGTCTTTGCAAAAATGGTTCTCAGGAGGTTGGTAAATTCTTTCAGGCTCTGAATGTGCAACATTGCTGCCAAATCCCAGAGCCTGCTGCCCTACTGGAATGCTTTGGTCAGACTAATAACAACAATCTTGGATTCTCCTTATTTTCCCATTTACATTCAAATCTGGAAGACAGAGGTGTCTATCTCACACTATCCAGTATGGTCTGGCTCTAGTAATGACTTGCAACTCAGGAAGGATACAGAGAACAAATTTATCTAATCTCCTCTCAGTAATGCCTTACAGGAATGCATCTTTTTAAATTACGTGTTTAGCAAAATTTTCCTGAGTACCCCCTACATACCAGGCATGTATTAGACAGAAAAATGTATGAGACACAGCTCATACCCACTGTCCACTGGGCAGGACAGGTCTGTCAGCAGGCACGATCCAAATATTGAAGTGCTATGAGGATCATTTCCTCCAGGAAAGTCAAAGATTTCATACAGAAGATAGTATTGATCTAGGTTGTTGAGGATGGATAAAAGCTTATCAGGTGAAACCGAGGTCTCCAGGGAGAAGAGATCATGCCAGCAGGCCAAAGGTGCGTCAGGAAATACAACTGAGAACATTTAGTGCCTGAAGCTTGGTTTGTTGGGCAGATGATTTTGGTTGCAAGTAACAGAAAACCCTAACTCACAATGGTTTAAATGATAATAACATTTCCCTTGACTCTCTGAAAGTACATACTGAAGCATCCCAAGGCTATCAGTTCAGCTGCTAGGCAGCCACTTGTGGGAGTTCTCACTTGCTTATGCTGCATAATAAAAGAACTTTAAAATTTCAGTAGCTGCCCAACTCACATGTTTATGTTTTGCTCATAACATTTCCAGTGGGCTTGGTTGGGCCTTGCTGGCCTCAGTTTGGCTTAACCAGGCTCAGCTGGTCACAGCTCGGTTCAGCTTTTGTGTGTGTGTGTGTGTGTGGGTGTATGTGTTATAAAATTTACTCGTGTAAGCATTCAGACATTTTTATTTTATTTTATTTTATTTTTTTGAGACAAAGCCTCAAGCTATCCCCCTGGGTAGAGCTCCATGGCATCACAGCTCATAGCAACCTCCAACTCCTGGGCTCAAGCGAGTCTCCTGCCTCCGCCTCCCAAGTAGCTGGGACCGCAGGC
>CAUYQV010157921.1:0-11896 GCA_963574575.1 Galagoides demidoff | reverse complement strand
GTGGTCCCAGCTACTTGGGAGGCGGAGGCAGGAGACTTGCTTGAGCCCAGGAGTTGGAGGTTGCTATGAGCTGTGATGCCATGGCACTCTACCCAGGGGGATAGCTTGAGGCTCCGTCTCAAAAAAAAAAAAAAAGAAAGGTAATCTCATCTTTTTTTTCACAATAGGCGTGCAGTCTAGTTCCCAGCACGAAGCTGCTCTTAAGTTGGGTGGCACCTGTGGCTCAGTGAGTAGGGCACCAGTCCCATATACTGAGGGTGGCGGGTTCAAACATGGCCCCAGACAAACTGCAACAAAAAATAGTTGGCATTGTGGCAGGCACCTGTAGTCCCAGTTGCTCGGGAGGCTTAGACAAAGAATCACCTAAGCCCAGGAATTGGAGGTTGCTGTGAGGGTAATAAAGGGTAATAAATATTATCAAGGGTAATAAAGTAAGACTCTGTCTCTAAAAAAAAAAAAAAAAAAAGCTGCTCATAAGTCATCATCTAGGATAGAACTGGGACTTCGGCCTCCTTGTTGGGGTAGACTGTCTCTTGCTGCTGGGGAAATAACTGGTTTGTTTTAGGGGCTATGTTTCCCTCATTAGGTTCAAATAGGTACTCAAGCTCAGTCTTCAGAAATATTACCCTAAGCAATAAATACACCTAAGTCAAAGGTTAGTTAAAAGTTGTACAGGTTGGCCAGGCAGAGTGGCTCACACCTATAATCCCAGCATTCTGGGAGGCTAAGCAAGAAGATCATTTGTGGTCAGGAGCTTGAGACAAGCCCAAACTAGGGCAAGACCCTTGTCTCTATCAAAAATAGAAAAATTAGCTGGGCATGGTGGTGTCACCTATAGTCCCAGCTACTTGGTAGCTAAGGTGGGAAGATCACTTAAGCCCAAGAGTTTGAGGTTGCTGGGGGCTATAATGATATCACTGCACCCCAGCCCAAATGACAGAACAAGACCCTGTCTCAAAAAAAAAAAAAGGTTGTACACATGTAGTTTGGCCTTACTGACCTGACAGAGAGAAAGATGGTGGAGGGACAGACTTAATCCCCTTAGGTTTAGACCTGGAATCATGAGCGACTATTTGCAGAGCTTTGAGCTATACCAAGTATCATACATCCTTTTGGCAGCTGTCAGGACTAGACCTGCTGTCCATTTTTCTCTCCTGTCCACCGCAGGGCCTGTCCTGTCCTGGAATGGGAGTTACATGGGTAGAGTAGCCTGAGAGGGTATATCAGGGAGAGGGAGTGACATACATGTCAGTCCAGCAATTCAGGAACCAGCCAGGCCAGCATGGGAGACTTCTAACCCACAGTCTGTATCAGGGAAAGAGGGCTGGTGGCATGGCTCAGGTACAGGAAGTCAAGGCACTCTGGCTGTCAGCAACTAGGTCACAGCAGTAGATCAGGGCTGATAAAGTTCAAGAAGGGGTCACAACTATCAACAAGGTTTCAAGCAGGTAAAAACTAGTGAAGTCCAGTAGGTATTACCATGAAGGAGAACTTCATGGGACCCAGGGCTTTGAGTTTCCTATTAAACAATGCCTCTTATCCTTCCAAACTAACTTTACATTTCTTGGGGCATGTTTTATGTTCTACAGTGTAATATACTTTTTAGGGTCCATACTGAGACCTAAGGGGGTCTTGATCAGATTAGAAAATACAAAGCTTCTATGTGAATAATTCTTTCCCATCTTCTAAAGAAACTTCAGGCTCCAAGTTCCAAAGAAAATCTGCCTCTTCCCAGTAGGTATAAGGGATAGTGAGGTGTATGTGTGTACATGCATAATGTCTGGGTGGAGAGTGTTGTCCATGTTCCTCAAAAGTGCCAAAGATTATACTCCCAGAAAGGAGAGACCTTGACCCCTTCAGCATCAGAGTCCTTAAACTCAGCAATTAATGAGGTTGTGTTCCGATCCTGAATACAAGGGGACCCGGACATAATTTCTCTTTCTTCCTGGCTTTCTATTTTCCTTCTGTTGGTCTCCATATACTTTCTCACTTTGCCTTTCTTATTTTTTCCCCTTCTTTTCTGTTCATCATGGTCAATGAACACAAAACTCCAAAAATCTATGGACACAATTAGAAAGTGCTTCCTTCTCTGAATGAGGCTAAAAAAGAATAATATTACCAATAAAAATATTGAAGTGAATGCTTACTATATGCCAGGAGCTGTGCTAAGTGTTCATACACCTTATATAATCCCCTACTAACTTGCTGTCACTCTACCTATTTCATAGGTTGTTATGGGGGTAGAAACGTTGTCAATGCACAAACAAGGATAGGCTCAAAGTATGTAATTAATAAATATTAATTAGTCTTATAAAAAGTTTTACCCACTGTGATATTATGATATATACTATATGTATGCATACACTTTTTCATCCACATTTATTGCTCATAACTCTTATTACAGTCTTTAGTTATAATGTTGGGGCATTTTAGGTCTCAGAAGCAGGCCTCAGAAAACAGAATCTCTCTGTCTGAACTTCACCTACCTAGGCAGGACTTTAATCTGATTGTGGGCCATAAGACCTCCTTCATTTCAAAAGAGGTCCTTCCCCATACCCTGGAGGAAGGATTACTACACAGAAGGGCCAAGAAGAATCCAAACAGACAAGACTTGCTGGGCTTTCCCACTCTAATAATATTAGATCACACTTTTTTTTGTCCAATCACATTTCAACATGGTTGTCCATACTTCAATCATGCTTATTCAAGGAAAGCTCTACAAAAGCCTAAGACCACAGGGTTAAGAAAGTATGTTGACATATGCAAGTTCCTGGAGGGTGGTGTGTGCTGGTAGGGTATGGAAGCTCTAAGCCCCTTCCCCTATACATTGCCCTATGCATCTGTTCATCTGCAGCCTTTGTAATATCCTTTATTGTAAATGGGTTAAGTAAGTTTATTTTATGCCTGAGCTCTATGAGCCACTTTAGCAAATGAATCAAACCTAAATAGGGGGTCATGGGGACTCCAACTTGAAGCTAGTCAGTCAGAAGTTCCAGAGACCCAGACTTATGACTGGTGGAGGGAGTAGTCTTGGGGACCAAGCCCTCACCCTGTGGGATGTGGTGCGATCTCCAAGTAGACAGTGACAGAACTGAATTGCAAGACACAGCTGCTGTGATGCCATGGCACTCTACCCAGGGTGACAGCTTGAGGCTCTGTCTCAAAAAAAAAAAAACACCCAGCTGGTATCTGCCACAGAACTGATTGCTTGCTTGGTGTAAGAGGGGGAAAAATCCCTCCCAAATTTGATCACAAAGTCTTCTGTGTTGATTGCTATTATGTAGTGAGAGCAGAGGAAAAACAGTTTTGAGTTTTTCCACAATTAGACCCATCATCGTCTCACTGAATTCTCATGAGTTAAGTCTCATGAGTCAGGTATTATGATGAGTTGGTTATTACTACAATATTATCACCATTTTACAAATAAATAAGCAAACAGAGGCCCAGAGGAACTGAATAACTTACCCACATTATTACCGCATTGTAAAAATGGCCACAATACTTTGTAGCTTCTCCTATCAGTCTATGTTCCCAACTCCTTAATTCTGGGCTGGCTCACTGACCAAAACAAAGTAGCCGGTGGCGCCTGTTGCTCAGTGGGGAGGGTGCTGGCCACATACACTCAGGTTGGCAGGTTCAAACCTGGCCCAGGTCTGCTAAACAACAATGACAATTGCAACAAAAAAATAGCCGGGCACTGTGTTGGACGCCTGTACTCTCAGCTACTTGGGAGGTTGAGGCAAGAGAATCGCTTAAGCCCAAGAGTTTGAGGTTGCTGTGAGCTATGACCCCATGGCATTCTACCCAGGGTGACATAGTGAAACTATCTCAAAAGAACAAAAACAAAGTAGCAGAAGGGCATTATATAAATTTTGAGCTTAAGTCTCAAGAGGACTTGCAGCTTCCATGCTTGCTGTCTTGGGAACCCTGTAAGCACCATGTGAAGGAGTCATGAACAGCCTGCCTAGGGGAGAGACTACACAGAGTAAAAATAATCTACTATCCCAGCAGAGGCCCCTAGACTCCCAGCAATCAGCTCTGAGGCAATCTGAGAGAGCGAATACAGACATAGAACTACTGTGTAGCTGAGTCTGGTCCAAAATGCCAACCCACAGAATTGTGACCTAACTAGATAGTTGTTTTAAGTCACTAAGATCCCTAGTACAATGGAGCTAATCTCCAAACTCAAGGAGCCTGCCTCCAGATTCTGAACATTTAATCCTTACACTCTTCTTTACATTAGTGCGAAATACAAATATTTCTGGGTGATAAGCTTGATTAGTTGATAAGCAAGTTATCTTGCAATGAAGCTTGGAGATGAGCTACTGATAAGATCATGGTGGTATCAAGAAGATAGCCAACACAAAACAGCCTTTCAACAAATTTCAACAAATGATGCAGGGACATTCATAGGCAAAAAGATGAACCTTGACTTTAACGCCACATCTTATACAAAAATTAACTCAAAATGGATTGTAGACTAAATGTAAAATGTAAAGTTATCAAATTTTTAGGAAAAAACACAGGAGAAAATCATCTCATCAGGACCTACAGCTATACAAAGAGTTCCCAGACTCAACTGCTTAAGTACAATCCATAAAAAGAAAAACTGGTAAATTAGACTTCATCAAAATAAGAAAATTTTCCTCTGTGAAAGACCCATAAGAAATGACAAGCTAGGGCTGGGTGCAGTGGATTGCTTGAACTCACAGTTTCAAGACCAGCCTTAGCCAGAGAGAGAGCTTGTATTTAAAAATCGCCGGGCATTGTGGCAGGTGCCCAAGAGTTTGAGGTTGCTGTGAGCTAGAATGCCATGAGACTCTGCCTCAAAAAAAAAAAAAAAAAAAAAAAAAGAAAGAAAGAAAGAAAGAAAAGAAATGACAAGCTAACAAACTAGAAGAAAATATTAGCAAATCACATAGCCAACATAGTAACACAGGACTATGATTATGCTATGTGCTGGGTGTACACCTGAAGTGCTATAGTTTACATGTGGTTTGTTCAACCCCAAGTCTCATGTTTAAATCTGATCCCTAAGGTTGGAGGTGGGGCCTGGTGGGAGATATTTGGATCATGTAGCCAGATCCCTCATGAATGGCTTCCAACTATTCTTGAGGGAGAGAATCTATATCTCACAATTAAAAACTTAAAAAAAAAGTGATAAACAGTAGCACAGTGGTTATGGCGCCAACCACATACACCGAAGTTGGAGGGTTCGAACCCAGCCCAGGCCGGCCAAAACAATAATGACAACTGCAACAAAAAATAGCGGGGCATTGTGGCGGGTACCTATACTCCCAGCTACTCAGGAGGCTAAGGCAAGAGAATCGCTTAAGCCCAAGAGTTTGAGGTTGCTGTAAGCTGTGACGCCATGGCACTCTACCGAGGGCCACAAGTGGGGACTCTGTCTCACACACACAAAAGCAATAAACAAAAGTAGCCTGTAAAAATTTAGGGGGAATGAACATAGAGAATACTTTATTAAGAAATATAAACACTTAACAACATTTCATCAGCAGGCTGCCTCCTTTTGTCCAATTCTCCCAAACTATATATATTTTCTCCATATTCTCCTTTACAACCTTGTTTGAAACACACTTTGACCACTAAAATTCCCATATACTTGTAAGTTTGTTATGGTACATACGAGATCTGAAACACACTTTAACCACTAAAATTCCCATATACTTGTAAGTTTGCTATGGTACATACGAGATCTGGAGACAGCTGTGCACTTGACCCAGGGCAGAAGACGTTGGTTGAAGGGCTGGAACCCACAGCGGTAAACTTGATTCAACATGCTGAGGTATGGTCACTAATCAAAGTATCTGCAGAATACATTTTTCAAAAAGTGAATGAAAATTACTGTTTTTTCCTCCTCTATTTCCCCTTACTCTGGAGTAAAACTTTGACCTTCCTGCTCTATACTCCTCTGTGTTAGGGAAAATTTCACCTTATCTGTAAGAAAAGGAAGAACATAGCCGGGCATTGTGGCGGTTGCCTGTAGTCCCATCTACTTGGGAGGCTGAGGCAAGAGAATAGCTTAAGCCTAAAGAAAATCGCTTAAGCCTAAGAGTTTGAGGTTGCTGTGAGCTATGATGCCATAGCACTCTACCAAGGGCAACACAGTGAGACTCTTGTCTCAAAACAAAGTTCCTTAAGTTTTAGTAAGACATAGTAAGTATCACTACATAAACATTATAATTCCTATACCATTAGGGGATCTCTAAGAGATTAACAACAGATCCAATATCCTAAAGCAACCATCTCCACCCTCCTGCTATCACCTCCCAACAGAACCATGAAACCCATGTTTGAAATGTCAGCTTAATCTTTGCCCAGCATGAAAACAGAAGGGAAAGGCCTGAGGCTGCTGTTATGTCTTTTTTCCTGCTACTCATAGTAATACACAGCAACTCTTGCATCCCTTGAGGGAGATGGCAATGCCTGAAACTGTCTAACATTATAAATGACCATATGCACAACCTATTGAGAACATGGTGGTTATGGACATTTCCCCACCTTAGGTCAAACCTGAGGCTTTAGATTAAAAAATAGTTTATTTCATAAAAAAATAGGAAATCCTTTATATACAAAGAGAACAAGTCATTCATCTTTATAGCTCTTATTATGTTGCAGGGGCACTGCTGTTTCACAAAGTAAGAATGTACCTCTTTTGCATGTGGGCTTCAACTATTTGCTCTATAAATTGGAAGATATACCCCAGCCCTCTTAAATGTGCCTCAAAAGACTAGCATTTATGGCCATAGTGAGAAAAATAAGGAATGGCACAATTTATCCTGCACAAAGGCACAAAAAGGGAAGGAAGAAGAGAAAGGTAGGATACATTTACTGTAAAACATATGGCATCCAGTACACAGTAGAAAGTGTCAGAGATGTCTTTGATGCCTTGGCGTCTGTGGCTCAAGTGGCTAAGGCGCCAGCCACATACACCTGAGGTGGTGGGTTCAAATCCTGCCCAGGCCCGCCAAACAATAATAACGGCTGCAACGAAAAAATAGCTGGGTGTTGTGGCGGATGCTTGTGGTCCCAGCTACTTGGGAGACTGAGGCAGGAGACACGCTTGAGCCCAGGAGTTGGAGATTGCTGTGAGCTGTGATGTCACAGCACTCTACCCAGGGCGACAGCTTGAGGCTCTGTCTCAAAAAAAAAAAAAAAAGTTGTCTTTGTTGACTTTAGTTTTTGCATGACACAGACATATGATTTTAGCCCATCGACTATGTTTGCTGTTTATATAAATTCCTTCAATAATGGCTGCTAAACAGTTAATAATTCTTTACAGGTGAACAGAAGAGCCAAAGCGTGAAACAATCAAAAAGTGACACTAAATTCTAGTTCCACCTCCTTCATGAAACCTTCCCCAGAAATGCTAGTCTTTAAGGCTGGATATAATCCTACGATTGGCTTTTAACTGGTTCCTATGCTACTGCTTCATTTTCCATCTGGATTATAAACTGCCTACTGAGAATACAGTAAACAGGATGAGATACCTGGACTTAGGAGTTGGACAGATTTAGATTTGAGCTCAGCATTTGCCAGCTATGTACTTTTGGAGAATGACTTAATCTAAGCCTCAGTTTCCTCATTTGTAAATCAGGGATAATACCACTAAGGACCGCATGAAATTACTGTGAGAATTAAATGAGATAGAAAAGTACTTGGGTACACCAGCTGGTTAGAAAACTGTCAGGTTTTCTCCTGTCTTTTAGACACTGACAAGGTTCTTACAACATTTTCTTGTTTTGTTTCTTTCAGGACCCATTACAGGAACAAAGAAGTTAATAAATATTTACTGATAGGAGGCGGGAGGGGGAGTTGGTGTGCTCCCACCTAATGGGCACAATATAAGGGATATGGCACACCTCCAGGGTAAAGGGCACAACTACAACAAGGACCTTAACTAACAAACGCAAATATTGTACCCTCATATTAATCTGAAGTAAAAAAAAAAAAAATTACTGATGGATATAATCATGTGTACATATATTTATTGACTAGTTACCCCCCTTTTTTTTTAATCTAAGAATAACTGAAATCTGTGAAAGTCTACAATCACTAAGTTGAAGAGGTTGAAGACATGTAGAAACTCATGGTTCCTGGCCTCTCCCCTGTACCACACCACCTCTGAGTGACCTCGGGAGTTTGGCCGCTCTCACTGCAGTGGATGGTTAATGATGCCTGAGAGTTTATTATGTCCTGAAAAAGCAGACGGCTGATCCCAAGAAGCAAAGGGGGTGTGTGTGTGTGTGTGTGTATTGTGTGTATGTCTAGACTCAATGTTATCAGATGAAAAAAACTGCTATGCTTTGGCTCAGGATATTTCTCAAGTAGCACTTTACACGTTCTAAACAGAAAGGCCTTATCTCACTGATTTAGACAGAGAACTGAACTTCAGTCCCAACAAACTTCACCTTGAACACATGCTCAGCATATGGTTCACCAGGTAAATACAAAGATCCAAGGATAAATCTCACCACCTCAGAGGGCAGGGGATAATGGTCGGGAAGGATGAGGTGGGTGTGTGTGTGAATCTGGATGCTTCCCGAAGTGACAGGAAGGCACGACCACACATACTGCAAAAGGAAGCCTTGTCTTTCCGAGAAGACCCCGAATGCCCGAGTAGCCTCGCGGAACAGTAGCCCCACAGGCCCCTCAGAATGTGGCCTGTTACAAACCGCTGCCTCCACCATCGCCAGAGCAGGTGCACTAGAAGCTCGGTCCAGACTTTTGGACCGAGAAGGGGCTCGCAAGATCTTCAAGCCTCCACAGGGCCCCTGTTCCTCATGTGGGTGTACCTCATGTGGGGTCAAGGAGGTCAAGGGCCAGAAGCTATTCGTGTCCCAGTATGTGAGACGGCGCCGGGGCCTGGCAGAGCGCCCCGGACTGCCCAGCGCCGCCGCCATCCCTCGACTGGCGCCCACCCCTATCCGCGGGCCTGACTCCGGCGCCCCAGCACCTGCTCCGGCCGGGTCCCTGCCGCCTCCCCGGCGACCCGCGGCCCCGCTTCTGCCTGCGCGCGCGTCCGCCTCCCCGGCCTGCTCCCGGAATACCTGTCTAGCCGCCGGCTCAGCCACCGCCGCCCAGCCCGCCGCGGCCCCGAGCTCCACGCTGCGCTGATTCCGGCGCCTGCTCAATCTCCCTTTTTCTTCCGTCCACGTCTCGCACGGTAACGTTACGTCAACGGTGTAGGAGACAACCCGGGCGGCAGGGCCTCCGCTGCTGACGTGGGGCGAGACGCCGGCCGGGAGCTGCGCCGCGGTTACAGCGTAGGCGCCTTCTGAGAATCCCGCCGGCGCTCCACGTGGCGGGCCCGCCTTCCAGGCCGCTTTAGACGCAGGGAGGCGGGGCTCGAGTTCGGGGCCCTGGTCCCCGGAGGGGGCGGGGCCAAAGGAGCATCCCGAAGCCGCGCCCCACGCCTTCCAGGGAGGTGGAAAAGTTGGCATCCTCAGCTGCTGGTGGAGTTCGTAAGATGTGCGTGTCAGCGTTGATCATTTATACCGCAGGAATGCTTGGGAAAATAAATTAGATCAGTTTATACACGTTACAATTATTCCAGGCGCACCTAGAAAATAGGGTGGATCAATTTACACATATTTGCAAAATTTGGCTGTTTAAATAGGAACGTTGTGGCACTTCAGTCAAATGATTTGTCCCCTAGTCATCTGGAGGTTTTCCCAATGGTCTCTGCACAACTCTCTTTCTTTCAGCAATGGTGGTGGTAAGAACAGTACATTTTAAAATAGGTTATTTAATCTCTGACAATTAAAACTATTCAAAAATTGAATGCAGATCCACCCTTAAAATAAGACCACAGATTTTATCCCTCTTTCTTACTTGCTGTGTTTTCCTCAAAAGGCCCGTTCCATAGCCTGGGCACATGTGGGTGGATGAGAGGGCAGCACTTGACTGGAGGTTGGGTACAGGAAAGCATCTTGCCTTTCTGTAGTCTCCCCAAACACTGCTGAACCTATTTATTCATTTTCTTATTCATTAAACATTGGTTACTGCTGTGGTCTGATGCATCCCCCAAAATTCATGTGTTGGAAACTTAATCCCCAAAGCAAGGGTATTGGGAGGTGGGGCCTAATCGGAGGTGTTTGGGGCCCAGAGCTTCACTCTCATTAATGCCATTATAAGAAGGACTTGTATGAGTGGGTTCACCCACTTCTGTCCTTTGCCATGTGAGGATGCAGCAAGAAGGCTCTCATCATATACTGGTGGCTTGATCTTGGACTTCCCAGCCACCAGAGCTATGAGAAATGAATTTCTGATCTTTATAAATCACCCACTCTGTGATGTTCTGTTATAGCAGGAAAAAAAATGCACTAAGACAATTACACTGTGTGCCAAGATTCCCTAGGTGTGGAAAAAAAAATAGTTGAGTTCACAGCCCAAGGGGAGAGAGAGAAATATGAAGAAATAATTCCAACACAATGTGATACTACTTGAGAAAGAGGTGCTCAGACATTCAGGGATGGCCTTAAAAAGAGAGTTGTCATTCACAGTGTGCTTTGAAGGACATAAAGTAAGTAGTTCACCTAGAAGAGGAGGGGGGAGCAGCAGCATATAAAGGAGAGGAAATGCGGGGCAGCACCTGTGGCTTAGTGAGTAGGGCACTGGCCCCATATACTGAGGGTGGCAGGTTGAAACCTGGCCCCAGCCAAACTGCAACAACAACAACAAAATACCCAGCCATTGTGGCGGGCACCTGTAGTCCCAGCTACTTGGGAGGCTGAGGCAAGAGAATTGCCTAAGCCCAAGAGCTGGAGGTTGCTGTGAGCTGTGACGCTACAGCACTCTACTGTGGCTGTGGGCAATAAATTGAGACTCTGTCTCTAAAAAAAAAAAAATGGAACATTCAGAGACATGAGAAACCCCACAAAAAGAGTCTGCATGTGGGACATGACAAGAGAGATGTCTGTCTGGGTGCCCACCTTGCAAAAAGGTTTTCTGTGCTATACTAAAGATTTTGAATTTTATGATTTTCAAAGACAGAGAATGATGACTTTTAAAGTATTGCAATGTATTTTGTGTCAGAAATTAACAGCAATCTCTGACACAAAAATTGTGAGAGGGTGAGAGAGGAGTTTTGCTGAGGAATCCGATGGTGGTGCAATACCATGAGTTAGGAACTACATTGAGGAGAGCAGCTCTTTTGGACAAGGGATGAGAATATAGAATATTTTAAATCTTGAGCACTTTGAGTTTGAAGTAGGGTGGAAGAAAAAAAAGAAATACAACTGCCGGCTCGGCACCTGTGGCTCAAGTGGCTAAAGCACCAGCCATATACACCTAAGGTGGCGGGTTCGAATCCAGCCTGGACCCGGCCAAACAATAATGATGGCTGCAACCAAAAAATATCCAGGCCTTGTGGCGGGCGCCTGTGGTCCCAGCTACTTGGGAGGCTGAGGCCGGAGACTCGCTTGAGCCCAGGAGTTGGAGGTTGCTGTGAGCTGTGAAGCCACGGCACTCTACCCAGGGGGATAGCTTGAGGCTCTGTCTCAAAAAAAAAAAAAAAAAAGAAATACAACTGCCTTCAGCTTTTCTTTTAAAATTCCCATCATGTATTTAGCACAAATTAGGTAACTGTGGGTATAGCCAGGTATAGCCAGAGGCAAGGGACTGGGGCATTTCCCACTTTAGAAGGCCTGTTCTAGTTTTTCTTTTCTTTCTTCTTTCTTTTTTATTTATTCATTTATTCTTTTAAGAGACAAGGTCTTGCTCTGTCACCCAGGTGGGGGTACATGGGTAACAGCGACCTTCATCATACACACAGATCAGGAAAGGTCACTCCATTCCGGGACCCATCAGCAAGTGACCTTCGTCACTCACCACAGATCAGGAAAGGTTACTGATGGGTATCTGGCCAGTTTTC
>CAUYQV010157918.1:0-11323 GCA_963574575.1 Galagoides demidoff | reverse complement strand
ACAAAGTAGGTTATGGTTTAAATTTTTTTGCACATGTTATTGTTTGGCTGATTGATTATTCCAAAATATTAAGGGGGCACAAATGTTTATGTTACATGGTTACCTGTACCATGCCTATGTCAGGGCTTCTGGTGTGCCCACCATTAGAATAGTGTTCATCGCAGGTAAGTTTTTATCCCTACCCCCACCCTTCCCCTCTTCTTGGCTTACAATGTCCTTTATACCTCTATGTGCCTGTGTATACCGTCATTTAGCTCACACTTTTTTTTTTTTTGAGATAGAGTGCCGTGGCATCACAGCACACAGCAACCTCCAACTCCTGGGCTTAAGCAATTCTCTTGCCTCAGCCTCCCAAGTAGCTGGGACTACAGGTGCCCACCACAATGCCCAGCTATTTTTTGGTTGTAGTTGTCATTGTTTGGTAGGCCCCAGGCTGGATTCGAACCTGCCAGCTCTGGTGTATGTGGCTGGTGCCTTAGCTGCTTGAGCTACAGGTGCCAAGCCAGCTCACACTTAGAGAGAACATATGGTGTTTGGTTTTTCAGTCCTGAGAAATTTCACTTAGGATAATAGTGTCCAGTTCTATCCAAGTTGCTGCAAAAGACATTGAAATATTCCTTTTTTTGGCTAAGTAGTACTCCATAGCATATGCATACCACATTTTCTTTATCCACTCATGATGTAAAAACTTTCTATAAAGTAAAAAAAATAAATAAACAGACTGAATAGACAACCTATAGAATGGGAGAAAATATTTTCAAACCCTACATCAATTAAGAGCTAATATTCAGAATCTACGAAGAACCAAATAAATCAGCAAGAAAAAAATCCATCAAAAAATGGGCAAAAGACATAGACAGAAGTTTTCAAAAGGAGATGGACAAATGACCAACAAACCTGTGAAAAAATGCTCAACTTCAGTAATCACTAAGGAAAAGCAAATTGAAACTCTAAGGAGATACCAACTTACACTTACCAGAATGTTCATTACTAAAAATTCAAAAGCCAATAGATGCTGCTGTGGATGCAGAGAGAAAGGAATGCTTATACACTGTTGGTGGGACTGCAAATTAGTACAACTCTTATGGAAATCAGTGTAAAGATTCCTCAAAGAACTAAAAATAGTTCTACTGGCTCGGCACCATAGCATAATGGTTACAGGGTCAGCCACATACACTGAGGCTGGTGGGTTCAAACCCAGCCCAGGCCAGCTAAACAATGACAACTGCAACAAAAAATAGCAGGGTGTTGTGGCAGGTGCTTGTAGTCCCACCTACTTGGGAGGCTAAAGCAAGAGAATCACTTAAGCCCAAGAGTTTGAGGTTGCTGTGAGCTGTGACAGTACAGCACTCTACCAAGGGTGACATAGTGAAACTCTGTCTCAAATAAAAAAAAAAAAAAAGACCTACTATTTGATCCGTTGATCCCACCACCAGGTATCTACCCAAAGGAAGAGAAGTTATTCTTATCTGAAAGACACCTGCACTCTAATATTTATTGCAGCACAGTTCACAATAACAAAGATGTGAAAGCATGAATAGAGCAGTTTTTAAAAAGAACTCTCTACTTTTAGAAAGAGACAGGCCAATCTATGGAAATAAATTCCTCATTCAGATGGAGAGGTGCCTATCTCAGAGACTGTTGAAGATAGGCTCAGCCAGGTGCTAGGGAAGGAATTCCTGCAATGCACTTGAGATGAAACTCTCTCATAAATTCCATTTCATGTTAGGCATGTTGCCCTACGCAAAGCGGGTACTCTATTAATAAATAAACAAATGTCAACAAATCCCTGGTGGATAAGTTAACAAACAAATCTTCACGAAGCCTTTATTAAGCCTGTCTTTGCACACAAGGCTGAGCTAATCAGCAAATGCCAACCTTTCCACTGAAAGCTCCCCATGGCTGGTAGCCAGTTTGTCCCTGGGAGATGCAAAAGTGAACTCCACATATTCTGCATTGAGTTTTATCAGCTGTTAGAGAAGTTATTTAGAAGAAAACCAATAATGGCTGATAAACTCCAGTTTCCCAGCTGAGTGAATATAAACCCTTCTGGCTGACAGAGGCTGCCAGAGCAGGACCTGCAGTCCCATGGAAGGAGGAGGAGGGAGGCCTATGTTCCTTTTCAAATGATGTGTGAACAGGAGACATTATCAAAAGAACAGCATTCCCCAAACATAAGAATAACATCAACAATGTCTGCAGAGCACGCCTTCATACCAACATTTATAGTACCTAGTTCAGGGCTGGGCAGAGAACAGGCACTCGTTATATTTCTTTTCTCTCAAAAAAAAGCTTATTTTTTATATTCCCTGCCCCTGTTATTTATTGAAAGTATTTGTCCTCACCCAAGTGCCTGGGAATATGATGTTATTTGAAGAAAGGTCTTTACAGATGATCAAGGTAAAATGAGGTAATTAACCTAGGTCCTGATCTTACGTCTGGTGTCCTGATAAAAGGAAATTTGGACAGGGACATGCACACAGGGAGAACGCCACATGAGGATGAAGGGAGAGCCTTAGATGCAACAACTACAAGCCCAGGAGCACCTGAGATGCCCCTTCAGCAAACCAGAAGCTGAGAGAGAGTCTCAGAACAGACTGTCCCTCGCAGCCCCAAAAGGAGCCAGCTCAGCTGACAACTTCCCATCAGTCCAGGAATGGATTAACAAGTATATGTATGCCATGGAATACTATTTAGTCATTAAAAAAGATGAAGACTTTGCATCTTTTGTATTAACCTGGATTGAGTTAGAATACATTCTTCTTAGTAAAGCTTAACAAGAATGGAGAAGCAAGAATCCAATGTATTCGATTCTAGTATGAAGCTAGTTGGTCTATCTAATTCATGCCCACATAGAAGTAAAACTCAATTCAACTCAAGCTGGGGGAAGGGAGCCAAGGAGGGGAAGGAGGGACCGAGGGGGATTGGTGTGCTACCACTTAATGAGAGCAATGTAAGGTTATATGGCACACCATTGGGTGCAGGACATAACTACAAGAGGGACTCTACCTAACACATTCAAATATTGTGACCTGGGTGTTTATACCCTCACATTAACCTGAAATAAAAAAAAAAAATTTAAACTCTGTGGTTTAAGCCACCCGATATGTAGCATAGGGCAGACTGGGTGCATCCTAGAGCCCCTCCCGGCAGCAGCTGCTCTCTCCTCCCTTGCTGTCATTGTCTTTTTCTGGTCCTGACTTCCTCGCACCAGAAACTAAGCTTAAAACTACATAGCAACCAGGCACAGTGGCTCATGCCTGTAATCCCAGAACTCTGGGAGATCAAGGCAGGTGGATTGCCTGAGCTCAGGAGTTCAAGATCAGCAAAATCAAGACCTCACCCCTAAAACTAGCCAGGTGTTGTGGTGGGCGCCCATAGTCCCAGCTACTCAGGAGGCTAAAGCAAGAGGAGGTTGCTGTGAGCTAAGGGCAACAAAGTAAGACTCTGTCTCAAAAAAAAATTTCTTTTAAATAAATAAAACTACATCCCAAGTCCACAGTCACTAGAGAGCGCCCAAACCCACAAGCGTCCAAGATCGTGTTTTCTCTGAGTACGGTCTGTGTCTTCTGAACATCTGCAGCAAATGAAAAGGGCTGGAATGTCATGATTCCTCCCACCCCTGTTCTTCTTCATGGTATGGCATTTATCTTTAGCAGAGTGGCAGAAAAATGTCCTTCAAATGACAGTTTCATGAAGTTAGGCATGATTTTGGATAAGTGAGCCCCAAGAGCTCAATAAACAAATATGAACAGATGTTCCAAATTGGGGAGGAATATGACAATAGCAGAAGAGGGAATAATGTTGCCAGACTGACATTTCATACCCAGGCCCTGTCTGGGCTCCCAGTCACCAGTACACCTGCTGCAGGAGCAGCATTTCAACATGATTTAATAGACTCAGTAATGAGTTCAAAAGTGCAGCACGCACATAACTTCATTCGAAGGCCTGTAAATTAGAGTGATCTTCTAATGAGGAATAATAAGTTGCATTTCCCAGCCTGTGCTTAGGAAGCCACAAGCAGTGCAACTCTCTGGCTCAGAGACGAAACCTCCCCTCCCTCTCCCTCCTTGCTAGAAGGCGGCCTGCCACCCAAAGGGCACTCCTAGTTTTACTGCAAACAGTCTCCTGGCTGCAGAGCCAGGTATTGTGGGTCTGCAGAGCTAGGGGCACTCCAGCCAGTACCACCAAATACTATCCTCCCCACACCCAAAATTGGCCTCACAGCATCTGTCCTGCAGATACTAAACAGAGAAAACAGAACCACATGCCCTAGAGAGAAAAAAAACGTCAAGCCCTGGACTAAAGTCTATTTCAGAGAAAACGGATGTAATTCAATGAAAAGTTTACAACTTTAGCCCAAGATAATTCTTTTGTGTGCTTTAGCTCAGTCAATCTACTGAAATCACCCTTGAGTACCTACTCTGTGCCAACCATTGCACAAGGTGATGGATGAGACAGACACAGCTGCTGCCTGTGGAGAAATAGTAGTGGGCAAGAGACCAGGCTCTGGGGTAGGCCCAGCCAGATTCCCTTCTCCATCTCAATTCTGTCATTTCTAAACTGGATGATGCTGGAGAGGTTGTGTGACCTCACCAAGCCTCAGCCCCCTCATTGGTAGCACTATAGCCACCTGGAAATGGAAGCTGTGTTTATTATACGTTAATGTGTAAATGCTAATAAATATATCCTAGTAGATTTATTTGTAAATGTCTTTCATGAGCATATATTCTGTCTTCCCAGCCAGAAGCAGATACTCTCAAGGGCATATACCATGTCTTCTTTCTCTTTTGTGTCTTCCAACTGCTTGTAGCTCCCGACAAAGATGGCTGCCCAGCCGTCCTACACAAGTGTTTCAGACATCTGTAAAGAAAATAGCAGAAAATTACATAATAGAGAATTATAGATTATGAAGCTGCTCAGGAAAAATTAATGGGGTGACATTAGGAGCAAGACTTGTGAACTGATGAATGTCATGATTGGGGTGTCTTGCTGTATTCCCAAAACAGAAAGCTTAAAGCTCTGGTCTTCCCCCTCCTAATGAAAACCAGTCTAAACTTGAACCACACATCTCTGGCCCCAGAAGCAATGGAAAGATTATTAACTCTATAGAATAACTCGTTTGTCATGTAAACTCACATAGCATGTGTATGTTCCTAAAGGATACAGAACTGCATGCTTTTGATTTTGTAATAAAAGATTGACATAGTTTTACAGCTCCTTGAAAAGGGGCATTATTTGTGTCATCATCTGTAATTTGCATTATTTGCATATAGTTCTGTAACATAATGATATCACTCTCAAGCACAAGAGGGCATTACCTCTGCCAGACCCTTATAATCAACAAGTTGTATGGAATATGTTTTTTTATGTTTGATTCCCTCAAAAGTTTGAGATATTTTCTTAAGACAGGAATAAACTTGTGTTGTAAAATTTAATAAAATCCCCCTTGTTCAAAAATGAGATAGAGGCAGTCCCTGAGTTACAAACATCCAACTTAATGTACAACTTTTACTTACAGAGGCTATTACAGTAAGTCCCTGAGGTATAAACACTGAACTGACTTGCACTTAAGAACGGAGGCTATTACAGGTAGTAGGTAAATGTACCTGTTCCAACTTACATACAAATTCAGCTTAAGAACAAACCTACAGAGCTCTTATCCCATTGGTAACCTGGGAAGTGCCTATATTTAATGATAAAGGGGCGTTTATATTTGAAAGGGCAAAAAGAAATCATTAGCTGCTTCCAAGGAAGTCATTGAACATGGAAGCGATTGTCACACGCATTCAGTCATTTAAGAGACTTACAGATCCCCTCAGATGCTCCTAAAATGATTGGCAAGGAAGACAATGGAAGTTGACCCTCCACAGTCTGCACCGTATTCCTGACTCTTGCTTTGTCCTCCAGCCTTCTGCAGCTCACTCCATGTGGTGGGCCCATTTATGCATCCACAGGGCCCCACCTTTCCAGACTTCAGACAGCTTCCCCCTCCCTTGAACTGCTCCTGGCCCTCAGTGGCTTGTCCCAGCCTCCCTACACCTGGGCCTTTCCTCCAGGGGCAGCCCTGACAAGGCTGGGCCATGACCCAGACAGGCTGATGCAGATGGCCACCTGCTTGTTCTGAATGATTTCATCTGCTCAAGACAACTGGAATAGATGATGCCTTGAGACTTTCAGTTCTGATTCTAAAAATTAATGAATAAATCTTCCCAGGAGAGCTGAGTGGAGAAATGCCCTATCCATTTAAAATCTAAACCAAGAAAAGATGGCCAATGGTAAGATAATTTACCATCAGCCCAGACCTATTATCAGCAGATAGGCGGGCTGGTTTAGACATTCCCAAAATGAAAATGTAGGCTTTTTAATGACATGGATGTTTGATAAATTGGGGGCAGGGGGAGAATGGAGAGAGATGAGCATCTTTATCTTAGCATAACTAAGAGCTGATTATCCCTCACCTCTGAGGTTTGAATAAAAGGGAAAGAAAGCTGAGGAAAGCAATTAAGATGGCTTAATAAGGGTCTGAGAAGGTTTTGCTGCGAGCAATAATAATACAGCTTGGCAGTGGGAAGCAGGAAGAACAATTCAATCCTATTTAGTACATCTGAGGCCAGATCTGCATGTGGAACTGAACACTGGTCATTTATATTTGGATAATTCACCAGTTGCCACTAAGAAATTACCCGAGGGAATACTTTCTGAGAAGGAAATGGGGGAGGGCAGCAGAGGACAGGCTGTGTCCTCTCACCTTCTTGTTCAAAGCCTGGACTCATTTGCATAGCCCTCCGAGGATGAAGTCTTTTCTGCCATTTGGTAGATTGCCATCAAATTTCAAGTGACATGATGCACGGTAGATTTATGCACCATGAAGCAGATACCGCAGGGGTTTGGTGTATTTGAGTTTCATTTCCAGTTAAACAATACACAGGGGGCTGTCACACTAACAAGGTTTATAATGATTGACTTGTTCAGCTGTATCGAGACCTTTACTTCAATAGAGCAGAAGCCTCAATAAACAGGAAATTTATATTTGAACAGATGTCTGTCTAGAGGGGCGGAGCCCTATTTCTGCCTGGCTGGGTGAATCACATCCACTCCCCTCCAAAGTATAGGGCATGGCTAACTCCTGGGCAATTTGCAGGATCTCTGGGTAACTAGCATCTTACTCTTGTAAAATAGAATCCCGTAAAATGTGTGTTTAAGTCCTCTGAAAGAACCATCAGGCATAATTCAATACATGGCTATGCTCATTATTAAACATGAATTCACAATTCTGAAAAATACAAACATCACACCAGAACAGAAAGAAAGCAGTTGCATCTCTGTGATTTGGAGCAACATAATTCCCTGAGCTTCAATTTTGTCACCCCTAAAGTACACGTAGTAAACCCCAGTGTAAGAGGTTGTCATGAGAATTCGATGAAAAACCATCTATAAAACCCTAGCTCAGAGTTGTTGCCCAATAAATATTTGTTTAACAAAACACACACAGATGATACAAATAACCCTCTGGGCCTACTTGATCTCCCCTTTGGCAGACAAATTTATATCATTTGTGGCAGAATTAGGAACAGTAAGAGCAACCAGGAATAGAGCAATTCAAGACACCGAGAGAAAAGAATGTTTTACTGGACCCTAGCCTGTCCAGTGAACAAGTCCACCAACATGACAAGTCATGGCCACTACCAGGACACGATTCCCTGAGGAGTCAGATAAAACTTGCTAAGAAGTATTAAGATAAGAAAGAGTTGGCTCAGCACCTGTAGCTCAGTGGCTATGACACCAGCCACATTTACCGGGGCTGGTGGGTTCAAACCCAGCCCAGGGCCTGCCAAACAACAATGACAGCCACAACAACAACACCACAAATAGCCAGATGTTGTGGCAGGCACCTGTAGTCCTAGCTACTTGGGAGGCTGAGGCAAGAGAATCACTTAAGCCCAAGAGTTTGAGGTTGCTGTGAGCTGTGATGCCACAGCACTCTACCAAGGGTGATATAGTGAGACTCTATCTCAAAAAAAAGATAGGAAAGAGTTGAAGGCACTAGAAGAGAATAATTTATTCTGGCCATGGATTCAAAAATTCCTAGATATATATTGAATAAATGAACAAACATATCCCTATATAACCACCTCCAGATGGTCCAGGGTATTTCAACAAACCACTTATGGATAGAGAATATATTATTGCACCCATGCTATGTGCCAGACTGATTATACAGAGGTGGGAAGACAGACACTGTCTTTGCCTTCCTAGAACTCACTAGGCTCACATAAATGAAGACAGAAATAATGGTAAGTGCTATGAAGGAAAATACAGAATGCTGTGGGAGTATTTGTACCATTAAAGCCACTTTCTGAGAACTGAGGCATGTGTGGAAATTAGCCAGGGAAAGAGTAGGGAAAAGAGAGATTTAAGCAGAAGGAACAGCACATTCTCAGAGCTGGAAGGAGACCGCCTTAGCTGGAACAGCATGAGCAAAAGAAAGATTGGCTAGAATTGGCAAAAACCAAATCAGGTCGAGTCTTACTAGTCATGGTATTTGCTTTGTATTTTATGCTAAATGCAAGGGGAAGCAATCACTTGATTATATTTTTGCTTTAAAAAAAATCATTCTGACTACATTGCACTGAATAAATAAAAAATATATAAAGTAGACATGGGGTGACAATTCAGAAGCTACTGCAGTAACCCTAACAAGGGGTAATAGTGGTTTACAGTAGGGTAAGAAGAGAGATTTAATGTGTATGTCTGGAGAATTGGCAAATTTGAAATTCAAATATTGTCATCTGGACAACACAACAGAATAGACAGTGGTACTGCCTATGAGTGAACCAGGGAGTAAGGAGAAGGTGTCATCAGCCACTGTCAACCCGAATGGCTATTTCATGCAGGGTGCTGCTGGCAGGCCCTGACAAGACTGGATGAGCCCACATGCCCACATCTGGAGGGTTCTATTCACTTCCGAGGCTGCTGTCATAGACAAGTTGGGCAACTGGATTCCATGGTACCACTCAAGCACCCAGGGCACTCTGCACCCAGTGAAATGTTGACTAACTATAAATTTAGTCTAGAGTGAAAATGCTTTGAAGATATAACCACTTTAAGATAGGAAGATGTTGTATGAGAAGGAATACATTTACCTATGAGGAGGAATCTATTTAACATACACTATGATGAATAATAACATTGCTGATGTTCACTTTTACTGTGACGATAAACAGAGTAGTAAAAGCAGTTCTTCGGGGAGATACCACCACTGCTTTCTGGAATCCCTGGCTTTTCTATAAATAAAAGTGAAGCTGTTGATCTCTCATCCACTTCTCCATTGGTTGGCTTGGGTGACAGGGGGATAGACTCCTTGATCCGGCAACAAGGGCATCATAAAAAGATCAAGAATTTAACTCTGCACAATTCAAGTTTAAAATGTCCACTGCAACCACCAAGGTGGGTATGTCTAAACATCTAGAGCTCAAAGAGAAGTCAGAGCTAAAATACAACCTGGGGAACTGCAGGCATGTCCACACAGTAAGCAAAAGCAGCATGGGAGGGGCTGAGGTTGCCCCAGGGAAGGTGCAGAGCAGGAAGAGAATAAGGCCCAGCACTCCTAGGTCAGTCAGGGAGACTCGTTGCAGGAAGCCATGGGATGGGAGGAAAACCACGAGCACGTCATGCCTGGGAAGTCAAGAGGAGAAAGCATTTCAAAGGAATGTTGGAGGGTGTTGTAAATGAAGTAAAATGGGAGCTGAAATGAACACACTGGATTTACCACACAAGCAACTTTGGTAAGTACCAATATAATGGAGTTCTGAGGACAGAAGTCAGGCTGAAAAGAGAAGAAAAGACAGAGGTAAGAAGAACATGGAGAGTGAGCAGACCACACAGAGCTGTGGATGTGGAAACACAGTCACAAAAGAAAGACCAGCCTCAAAGGAGGAAGGCAGCCATGGTTGTCCTTGTCATTACTGTCATTATGATTGTTCTTGGTAGGAGAAACTACAGCATATTTTAACACTGACCAGACAGATCCACATAGATGGACAAGGCTAGAGGAAATGGGATTCAAAACATGCAGCACCTGGCATTGGAGAAGAGGAAGGTCATGACCCCACATAACTGGGAGTAAAAAGAGGGCACAGACTCAGGTGGCTGTGTAGCTCATGTGAAGGGAACATGGGGGTATTTCCATCTGAGAGTTTCTCCCTCCTGTTTTGAAGCAAGGTCATGTTCTGAGATCAAGGGAGAGTGAAGAGTTTTAAAGAGAATGAGAAAGGTATGAAATAGTCCATGAGGAAAGTAGGATGGAGATTACCAAAAAGGGGGGGAAAGTAATACTACATTTGTCATGCCATTGAGGAGAAACTGGTTATGTTTGGTTATTGTGAACACATAGTGTTACCATCTGCCAGGCTGTGTGATATTCTCCAACCATGCCAAGCTGTTCAAGAACAGACCTGGAAAAGCACTGAAGGCTGGGTTCATCCAGAACTGGGCTTTTGTCAGGTGGGCGGGACAGAAACACAAGAGACATGAGGGTATTTGCAACAAAGGAACACCAAAGTCCAGGCTGGGCAAAGAGGAGAGGGAAAGCAGGAGGATTGAGGCAGTGGAGATTGAGGCAGGGGTGTGGTGGGGGGGCAGGAAGGACAGCAGGCAGCTCTCAGGAGTGGGCATGCCATTCGGAGATCCTATAGAGATGGGAAACTGCAGTGATGACAGTCATCAGAGCATGGCCATAGGAGAGGGCTGCTCAACCTAAGAGTAGAGGTGGAAGTCCTTGTGATGAAGTGCTCAAAAGCTGAAGGGTTAGAATGTTGAACAGATTTATCTGAAGATAGTCAAAGCAACTAGGACAGAAGTTGAAGTGGATAGGAAGACTGAGACCAGGGTCCAAAGTCTTTAGAGAGAGATAGAAAGTACCAAGGAGATTAACTTACCAACAAGTAAGGAAATTATAATCAAGAGCAGGAGAAAGGGGACCCAAGGATGGGTTGAACCCCAAGGACCAAAATTTTTATTAAAGGAAAGAATAGTTACATCCAAAAGTGTCATGAGAAAGAAAGGAAGACACCTACCCCACTGTCCCACCCATAGACAAGTCAAACTTAGGAAAATGACCTCTACTCAAGAGCACCTCAAGAAGCCTACTGGCCTTTTGGCTGGAGATGCCATCTTCCAGTGCCAGAGCAGAGGCACCCAACACATGTTCTCTAGGCCCTTTAGGAAACATGGAGTTGTTCCTTCGGCCACATGCATGTGGATCTACAGGAAAGGTGACAATGTAGACATCAAGGGAATGGGCACTGTTCAAAAAGGCATG
>CAUYQV010157916.1:0-26777 GCA_963574575.1 Galagoides demidoff | reverse complement strand
TTTTTTTTTTTTTTTTTGAGACAGAGCCTCCAGCTATCCCCCTGGGTAGAGTGCCATGGCATCACAGCTCATAGCAACCTCCAACTCCTGGGCTCAAGCGAGTCTCCTGCCTCCGCCTCCCAAGTAGTTGGGATCACAGGCACCCACCACAATGCCCCGCCATTTTTTGGTTGCAGCCATCATTGTTGTTTGGGGGGCCCGGGCTGGGGATTCGAACCTGCCACCTTAGGTGTACGTGGCTGGTGACTTAGCCGATTGAGCCACAGGCGCCGAGCCTAGAATTTCTATAAATCAATAATCTTTCTGCATTTCCTAGTTTTCTCTTTTCCAAATGTAATGTTTAAAAATTGTTCTCCTGTCCATATCCACTCTTGTATCCTGGAGGTGAGATTGTTATATAGCATTTATATTTGATTCCATGGGTATCTAAGCCACCCCCATGCTTGCTCAAGAAGCCGATTCACTAGCCTTTGATATAAGACTCAGGTGAATGCCGAGATGGGGTGGAATGCAGGTTGCCACCTCTAGAGGCAGGTGGGCACTGCCTACTTGTGGGGAGAAGGTTGTGCAGGGATATGCAATGTGATGTCAGAGAGGCTGACTGTGTTGGATGAATGACTGTTTGTCATAAATTGAGACTTCTATAACATTGAGTTGTTTTCAAAAGGGATTGTCCAACCATAGTCTACACCTTTCCAGGCCCCTCACTTCAAGTGTTACCAAAAGACTAGTTTTCACTTCATGGAGCATAAGGGGAAGTGGTAATCAAGTGGAGTGATCTTCTACAAACTCATAGCCTATGTTAAGCCCAGGGGATAGAATGATGAAGCTATAAATGGAAAAATCCCAACACCCAGGGTTATGTGTTGGCTGACTATAACACCTGTAATGATAATGTTCTTATAAGTCAGGCCACTGGATATTTTTTAAATTGTTGCGGCAGCTAACACTGCATGATCTGTCTAGGTGCCTGTGTGTGTCATGTCCATATATAGAAACTTCATATTCATAAAGCACTATAGGTTAGGTGTTCTTATATCGGCTTTATAGACAAAAAACCAAGACTCAGATGAATTATAACTCATTTGGTGAAGGTCCATAACAAGTTGTGAAGCCAGGATTAAAACCTGTCTCTCTAACCTCAAAGCCTGAATTATTTCCCCTATATCATGTTTTCATTAAAAATGTAGAAAAAAGAAAAAAATGTAGAAAAAAGGAGAAAAGAGAGGAGGAGGGTGAGGAGAAGAAGGAGTATAATTGGAAGGAGGAAGAAGGGAACTAGAAGAAAGGAGGGAGGTTCTCTGTGTGAATGCCAGGTTGAAATGCATGCTTCCAGTATTATGACATTCCAAACATTCTGGATAAGGCTTTCAGTGGAATGTTTTGTGGACTATAGTTTTTTTTTTTTCTTTTTGGCCAGGACTGGGTTTGAACCCACTACCTCCACCATATGGGGCCAGCGCCTTACTCCTTTGAGCCACAGGTGCTGCCCTGGACTATAGATTGTTAAACAGACTTTAAAATGTGGAGAAAGAGAGGTCTTAAGTAGACGAGAGCTGACACCATCTTTTCACTGTAAGGAGATTATTGTACCAATGTACAGTTAATAAGCATATCTGTTTCCTCATCTCCTCACAACCTCACCAACAACTGGTATATCAGTTAACTAGTATCTGTAGATTTATTTGCATTTGTTCATATCTTTGACAAGAATACCTCAATACGTAGGTAAATATTACTGTTTTGTGAGTTGGGCAGTTTCCTCTGTATAAAGTACCATGGGCGGTTTGCCTTCATTGTTTAATATGAGTAATCCATATTTGCTTTAGAAAACCATCCACAGAATGAAAGGATTGAGCCCAGTTTCCAACAAAACTTTGTATTTGATCTCTATGAACACAGATTTGAGCCACTTTCCTTAATGGTATCTCAATTTAACTGCAATTGTATTCCAGTTGGAATGTCTCTGGGGCACACGTGGCATTTTGCTAAGACTTCCGGCAGCACAACCACTTATAGTTTAGCTGATAATACATACTTCTTGATTGAGGAGTTCAGAGAGACTCTATTTAATTGTACTTTCCACTGCTTGCTGCCTGTACAAAAGAGCCAAGTAGAGAAGGTTCATCTTTTCCTCTCTGAGGTGCTGATTTGCATATTTAAACATTCCGTGGATGCTCTCCCAGTTGCAGCTCAGTGGCTAATGTTTAAGCACATATTTGCATTTGAAAAAAAGTTATGAAAAGGAGGAAAATATACATTTGATCAAAGAAATGTTAATGAGAATTTAACATAGCTTCAATTTTTCCATTCTTTTTCTGGAAGGTTATAATGACCTCTTGGCTAGACAACTATATCTATGGTTTGTACCTAGTGCTGAGGACTTCAGGTAAGAAGTAATTGAACTCTCTGGGCCTCGGCATGATCCCTGGGGTCTTTGCTGATGAATATTTAGTGTTAGTTCATTGCCAGTAAAACTAAAGCAGAAAACAAAGACTCCCCCCAATAGCTGGCTCCCTGTTCTCCTGTATGCACAGCAAGCAAGTTTTGACTGAAGTAAGAAAGAAGCCTCTTAGGAAGGGGGAGAGGAAAGAAGATAACATTTCCTCCTTGTGTGTTTTGTATTTTTTTAAAAATACAGTGGTAGTAATGAACATTTGAGATGAGCCAGTTGCACTTCAATGCTAAATAAAGGCAGCTGCAGATTTCCTGGCTCTCAAAAAACGAATCATGCAGTGATTCCATGAGGATGAATGTACACAGAGGGCTCTACACAGAGGCTTTGGCCCCGCGTATCCTATCCCTCTTATTGACTCTGGGCTAGCCAGTCTCAAGAGATAGCTCCCATGAACCACGGCTTTGGGAATTCACGAGGCTGGGTGGCCCTCTCCTGCAGGGAATCCAGCTTGACTCATTTTAACCCATGAAATGTGGTGAAAGTTTAATATTTAGGGTCTGATTCCCTTCTCTGTTTTACTGCTGCCATGTAAGAAGCCTAGCAGGCAGCTGGAGAAACCAGGTGGAGAGGGGCCAAGTGGAAAGCAGAGGCTTTGAACTACATGGAAAGGGAGAGAGGGGCATCCATCCCAGCATCCCAGTTTAGCCTCCATGTGACTCCATCCCTATCTCCACTGTGACCACAAAGGCATGAGAGACCCTAAGTCGATGGCAGGCAATTCACATGAGTGATCATAAAATGGTTGTTGGTTTAAGACACTTTAGGGGTGGTTTGTTATAGAGCAAACAAGAACTCAGTCAGTGCATTTCTCCCAGACCTCTTTGCACATGTCTTCCATCCCAACTCTTTCCTTGTACATCTTGGAGACGTGAGAGACTATCGTATTGGTTCAAAGATTACCCATTACTCATTACATGTCTCTCTTCAACCTTATATCGTCCCTCCCTTCAAGAACCATTGATAGACCCTGACTAGCCCATGGCTCTGACGTAGCACAGTAAGTCCATACACTTAGTGTATGTTTTGCTTTGGTTTGGCTCTTCTTTTAGATGATTAGGTGAAATACTTAGAGACATGAGAACAAATGCTTTTATTTTTATTTATTTATTTTGAGACAGAGTCTCACTTTGTCACCCTCAGTAGAGTGCTGTGCCATCACAGCTCACAGCAACCTCCAACTCTTGGGCTCAAGTGATTCTCTTCCCTCAGCCTCCCAAGTAGCTGGGACTACAGGTGCCCACCACAATGCCTGGCTATTTTGTTGTTGTTGTTATTGTTGTAGTTGTCGTTGTCGTTGTTTTTAGCAGGCCTGGGCTGGGTTCAAACCTGCCAAACCCCGGTGTATATGACTGGCTCTCTAAACTTTGAGTAAGGGCGCTGAGCCTCAGAACAAATGCTTTTAATTGCAACCTATGAAAGGCCTTCCTGAATATCAATGATAAACTACAACTCAAACACATTTAGGAAAGAAAAGGTAACATGCTTTCAATAATATTAGTTATCCTTTATTTGGAATCTACTATATACTATGTCCTCTATATTACTTTTAACTTGCATTCATTATGACCTAGCAATGGTGGCCTTCCTTTTCTTCCTCAAACATACCCATCTCATTCCTGCCTCAAAGTCTTAGTATTGGCCAGTTCCTTGAACTGAACAGCTGTTAATGCCAGATCTTTCCCCGGCTGTTCTCTTCTCTTGATTCTGTAATAAGTTCAGCCATAATTTCACCTCTTCTAAGTAGCCTTTCATTGTCACTTTATGCAAATTAACCTTTCCAGGTAGTCACTTCCTGTCACACTCTCCTATTTTATACTGTCATTGCCTGTATCACTGTCCAAAATTTTCTTATTAATTACGGAACTTGCCTTTCGTCTTTTCCTTTACTAGACAGTAAGACACATGGGTCAGCAATATCGTCTATTTAATTCTCCAGGATGTCCCCAGCACTAAGAACAATGCTTGGCATTAATGAAGCAAGGAAGGAAGGGAGTTTTACAATTTGCCCTTGTGAAAGGTGTTACTGTCTGCTGTTTTTACAGATGTGAAATTCAGGGATTACTAATAGATGGTTGAGGAGGTTTTTTTAAAAAAAATTTCTTTTGGCAGAGGAGTTTGTTAACACCCATATTCCAGGCAGGGAGAACAAGGCATGACTATATTGTTCTATTTAAAGCTGTACTGTTTATTAAGAAGGTAAGGGACACCTGGTGAATCCAGAATAAGAAAATGCCAATCATCACAATTCATTCCTTCTTTCCAGCTCTGTCTAAGGAAGAAAATGCTCAGTACAGAGACTTAGAACGGTAGCTATTTCTCAGTGGTGGAGATAGTTGTGTCATGAAAATTGACATTAAATACTTCCTATTAAGTTCCCTCATTATGGGTCCACATTTCCCAAAACAAACATCTGATTTTGATTTGGCTTTCTTACAAGGTAGCAAAAAAAAAAAAATTGGGGTCTTTTGACCACAAATAATAATTCTCTTTTGTTTTGAAGACAGTGTCTTAAGCACGTGGTTAGCATGGGTCTGTGCAAGTAAGAATGATCATTCCTAGGACTGTTAACAGATCCAGACTTACAGAAGTCAAGATCAGAATTTCAGACCCTTAACCTTGGAGGTCCACCCAAGTGCTACCTAGGTGCTCCTCTCCTGGGCTGACTCCTTACATCCATTGACACCATCAGAGAAGGATTTTATTCTGTAAGCACAATACAAACCCGGCCCTGTATCTATGTGGCAACCCACCTGCACTGGAACAAGGAAGCTCAGAACACTGGAGGAAGAAGAAAACCACCCACTCTGTGCATGTGTGCACACATGAGCGTGTCTTCCTTTATTTTTTAAGACAGAAGTTACAGAGATGAGACAGAAAGGGGACTCTATTGGGGGTTTCCAACTTGCTGCCTGAAGGTGGCATGCTGATTTTGCGAGGACATTATTGCTTATTTGTGGTGTTTGGGTATTGAGAAAAGTATGCATGGACCTTTTCAGCTAATTGGCTGTTGTTAGTGTTTGGGTAGTTAATGTACAGCCCAAGACAACTCTTTTTCCGATGTGCAGCAGAGAGAAAAAAAAGAGGTTGGAAACTCTTGCATATTGTTTGTTTTGTAAAATCCTGAAAAGAATCATAAGGCCAACAATTAGGGTTAGGGAGTGTCAATATATCTGATTCAGTGATGTTAGGACAATTGGAGGGGGGTGAAAAAGCAACACATAAGGGTCGACGTCTATGTGTTAATTTTCCATTGTTGTTTATTGATCTGAATGTTCTTTTGTTTTTCCAAATAAATGCCTATAATATTTTAGAGCTACTGTATCACCCACTTTTGATTTTGGCGTTTCCTCTGGGCACGACTTAATACAGTAATAACCACAAACTTTTACACAGATGTTCAAAATATAGAATAGCTGTGCATCATTAAAAAGCAGTAATACTTACCATGGGTATAGAGACATCTGTGTACACCCGAAATTAGGTTTTCATTTTAATGTTGTTGGCCTCTTGGAAGAAATATTTGACAAACTTTAAAGAAAAATCTCTATCAGTCCATTGCTTTTTCACACCCCATTGTGCTGCTGATACAATGTGTCATATCCAAAAGACGCCATTCTTTTTTGAGTTTTCTTCTCATAACTCATGTTCCTAGCAAAGAATGCTACTTTTTGGTTTCTATATATTTTTTTCTAAATTCAGAATTTATAGACCCTCCTGAAAACCACTTACTGGATGATACTTTAAAAAGCACATATGAAAAGCTCCCTATCTTACCTGGGATTATTTTCTTCTTAAGTGATCTAGTCTCTTCTTTTAACCTTCAAGGGATATTTGTAGCCTTGTAGATACTACTTGACCCCAAACCAACTCATAATTACATTTGTGGATTTCAAAGCTGGTCTTAAACTAAGTACAGTTACATCATGTAGGAGATATATATGTACACACACATGGGAAGTATATATTTACATATGTAAATACATATATATTTAGGTGGGAGATAAATATATACAGAACGAATATCCACTAAGAGGTACACATACAACACATAGACCTGCTTATAAATTCAAGAACTATCTTTTTATATTAGTTTTGATGTCATAAATATTTAATAACAATTTGGGGTGCCATTATTAACTTGTCTTACTTTTGTTAATATTCAAAAGTCAATATAGTTTTAGACTGAAGAATGAAGAATAAAAATTCCCCCAAAGACAACATTTTAAAAATATTTTTCTTGTAAGGGACATGTGTTATGTGATATGTAATGGATTTACGCATCAAATGGTATTGATATTTACAACAATAGATTTTTGTTTGTTTGTTTTTAGGGTCTACTAGCGTTGATTAAAAGAAGTTTGCATACGCAACTTATTCACATTGCTTTATTTTTGTTATTGTGGGTGGTATTGTTCAATTCACACAAAAAGGTATTTCAAGTCATCATATCCTTGCATGTAACCAGTGAAAGAATAATCGTGAAAGAAAACATTTTACAAACTATACACATACCCTGTTTATTCTCAGAAAGTTGCACTCCATAAAGCATGTTCATTTTTTAAACCGTTCCCAGTATGATACAAAAATATTCTTATGCAAGTAATAAATTTCTCTTTAAACATCCAACTTTTTGAAATTTAAAGCAGTCACACCAGAAGTTATCATTGTTAATTTTTAATCTAAACATAGGACACCTTGTGCTTATACAAACTGCTGTTATCATGTACTCAAATACTCTTTACATGGATCTGGCAAATATCCTTTGCTTTTATTCATTAAATTACGTAAAAAAGCATAATCAGTGCAGAACTTGCCTATTCCTAAACAATGTTCTTCAACCATCCTCATGTATATTGGTTTATGTGTGTGTGCGTGTGTATATATATATATAATATATATATTATATATATATATAGAATTTCTTTTTGGAAAAAAAATTAAGGCAAGTGCAATCAAAATTACAAAACCACTATCTCTATTGCTAACATATGCAGCATTCATATTTAGTGACTGATCTCCTCCCCTCTTGAACATGAAAGCACAAATGCTAAGTGGGTGTTATACTTGCTCCAGTCAGCTATGTAGTCTTATCGATAAGCCATAGGTCAAATCCTTAGCGATATCAAAATGAAAGTACACTTCTCCAGCATTGCACCCGCAGAAATCTCTGCTATCCCTTTCCTGTGATTTCTCACCCCACGTCCAGTTTTCTCATGAAGATACACAGCAAGCTATTCAGATGCCCGTTTTTGAAGATGATTATGAATACAAGGTCACCTCGTGGTGCAGTATACTTAGGGTGCAGTACCCATAAGATCGTCAGTTGTAATTTTACTTAATTCTATTTTGTTTGTATTTCACTTCAGTGATGACACGGATTCTGTAAAGAGAAAACTAAAAACAAAAATCTTATCAGTAACTATATTTCGGAAGTTAGGCTTTGCTGAGGACATGTTATTTGCTGAGGACATAATTTAAATGGAATCTGAAAAAATAAGTCATTTCACAGCCCTGGAAAAGTAAAATTGACTAAAAGATAGGAAATCCATGGTAATAACTTTGGTGCTTTCACAGGCTTTTCTTATGATAGTTGCTGAGTGCAATACCTCCCCATTCTTTATAAATAAATAATTCAGAGCTACCATGTAATGGAAAGAATAGGAAATGGAGACAATCAAGAGTTTTTATGGGAAAAGTAAGAATGAGCTGACTCTCTCTTTTAAGATAAAATGCATGCCTTTAAAGAAAAGTTAGTTGAACAGCAACCTAGGTATTTATTTTTAGTCTGGGCAAAAATGATTCACTGGGCAATTTCCTGATGGGGTATATTACCTTGGGCACTCAAAAAGTGTTTATTTCATGTTGTGCATATACTGAATAAGTCTATTAAATGTATTGATAGTGTGTTTTTAATTTCAGATAAGCTTATTTAAATGTGTTGATAGTGTGCTTTTAATTTCCTGTGCTTGTATGCGTGCATATGTAATATATAAGCATGCGTATGTAATATCATTACATATTACATACGCACGCATAGAAGCACATTACATATGCATGCATACAAGCACCTGAGTTTAACACACTAAATGCTTATCCTTGTCACAGTTGACAACTATTCTTGTCCAGTATACATTCTGAAAATAAACCAAGCTTAATTAGTATATTGTCTCTTTGAGTTTAGTGTAGAAATATCAAAAGCTCAATATAACCTAATAAATTACTGTTGACTATTTTTTTAATGTTCTAGTGTTATAAAGCCCCAGTTGGTACAGTGACTGTGGAAGTCACTAGGGTACGAGTGGAATATATAGAAATGTAGCATCAACTCTCCAGAAACTTTCTGATGTGGCTACTTTATGAAGGATGTATAAGCATATTTTTTCTTAACGAACAAGAACCATGTCTTTGAAATATGCACTTTGGACCAGTGATGTGATTGATTCATGAGAATCTTACATCAAACAGTACATCCTTCTTAAGAAACCGAAACGAGCAACCTCAACACCATAGTCATTTCTGGCAAAACGAAGAGTATAAAGGTCAAAATTAGCCCAGTGAAATAAATAAATGTGGCTGGCACTGTATTGTCAAAATAAGTGATTGAGGGATAAAATAATCAACTGGCTTGTCACTGCTGTGAAGGTTGTCATTTTGCTGAAATAATGCAAGATGATGCATTGAACTGATGATTTCACGTAGAATTAACTAACTATATTTATTGGGACTACATGAATATAGTCTTGTACTTGATACCATTCAATTACAAAATTATAGTGTTGTAAAAATTTTGTGGGGTTCAATGTTTTCGAGTGCAAGCCAGGCCATGATTTTAACAAATGCTACAAGTGATTCTTATGCTAACGAGACTTTGGAAAATTATTTATTAGAGTTCATTTTTTGATGACTTAATTGTTGAGGAAAAATAATTGCTAGTTAAGTCCAACTAATTTAACTAATTTGATATTTATATACTTATTTTCACAACCAATGATTTTGCCATCTGTCCAATTGTGTTGTTTTTCTTCCTTAAAAAAATAAAAACAGCAGTAACAATAGACCTGTATTTTCTTAGAAAGAGGATGTGGTGTTAATTAACATAATTTTTAATATTTTATTTTTTTCTGCTAAGTGGTATGATTGCTTTTGTGAAGCCATGCATTCCATGACAAAGCTGGACTCAGCTTTCCTGACTAATTCCTTCATTTGTCCCCCTTTTTGAATTATTTTCCGGTAAAGCATAATCTTCTACAGTTCAGTTTTTTTGTAAACAGTTGAGAGGAATTATTTAAAACGAGTCAGTGTACAGTGGCATTTATCTGCTGTAATCTTAAATTTTGTATTTCACAGAGCGACAACGGTTTTAATAACAGAAACAACAAACCCCACCCCTGTTTCTCAAACTCCACATTAGAATCATACGAAAAGCTTATTAAGGACATGGATTTTGTGCCTCCAATTCTATTGGGGTTCAATCTGAATTTCCATTTTTAACAAGCTTTCCAGGCAATTCTTCTGATTTGAGTCCCACCTGTTTAGCTCTCTCTAGTTGTCCTATAGAATCAACCACCAGGAAAATTTACTCCAAGACGATGCTAACATTGGGAACAAACCCCAAACCAGTTAATTACACTGGAATTTCTGGGCCTTTTGGATTTTTTAAACACATTCACTGCCATGTGAGTTATGAGCTATTTTTCAAGTTTCACATTACTTTTCACATTACTAGTTTTAAAGTTTTTATGTTACTTTTTAATGGATGTATGTTTTAGAATCATTTTGTATTTAAAGTTTTTATTCTACTTTCATAATAAAATACCATGCTCCAAAGAAAAGCTTTCTTTTATGTGTGTGTGGCAATCAATGTGTTAAACTTTCCCAGGGGATTTCAAGTGAACGCAGGATTTTTTAATTATTATCAGTAGGTCCCTTCGAAGGAGGCTGTGAAAGGCTTATTTCGCCCATCACCAATCTTTATATCCCAGTATCAAGCTTGCCAAAGTCATTATTCTTATTCATACATTAAAATAGTGAGGAATCTATTTCCCATTGCATTTAGGAAAAGTATGCTGAGAGATGATTCTTTGTTTAAAAAGATTTGCATTTTCCTTTCAAGTTCATAATTATCTAAACAGTTCTTCATTGCCATATTCTTGAGAACTATTGCTTAATTTGAACCAGTTATCGGTTTTCATAATCTTACAGTTCTGGTCATTGTTTATGCTGGCTTCTGGTGTGTTCTTCTGCTGCCTGTTTTTTGAGGTGTTTCATCTTTTATTAGTGTTTATTTTGCCAGAGGTCAGACAATTGACTACCTTAGAAGATTTTTCATAAACCAGTCTTTCACAATCTTGATGACTTTTGCCACCTTTTCTAGACAATTATTTACCTATGTCTTAATTTAAGTCATATGTATATATTATTTACTATATAAGCAGAACTTATAAACGATATCCATAAAGTCTTGAGTTTGCTGTCCTACTTCAATTTTTTTTTAAAAAATCTTGACAAATTTTAAATAGAATACCTGACTAGAATAAAAACCTCTCTCTGTGTACCATCAAAAAATAATTAACATAGCACTGGGGATAAAAGTTCCTAATTTGGGCCATCCATTAGCTAAACTGTTGGTCAAACTGAAGTGTTCTCTATCTTCCAGAAACTTAACTCACCCATGCACACACACACACAAAGACACATGCACAGACACATACCTGGATTCTTCATTACCTACACTACCTTACATCAATGTCACTGGGCATTAAGCAATGATTGACAATGCAAGCTTCCTCAAGAGATTGTTTGAATTACTCTGACAGGCCATACCTAAATGCTAAAAATCCCACAGTGGTATGTGATTGAGTCGCCACTCTTATAATTCTCCAACAATCTGCCTCATTCTCTGTTTTTACTTTGTCAGTAAATGTAGATCTGATATTAATTAGGAACCTTCTAGAGATAAGATGTCTCATGAATATCAGTCTTGTCACCACCTGTCGAAGAGTGTAACTGAACATTTGTAAGAATTTATGTGTGTCTGAGGTGCACAAATAACCTCAGACCTTCTTTAACTATAGAGTTCTCTTCAGATACTTAGAATAATTGGTCATATCCTATATGATTCATAATTTAAAATATACTATAGAAATTATGCACTGAGTCATGATACCGATAAGGTTTTACTTTGTCAATAGAGGTTATTTTCTCACATTTAAAAACCCTACTGAGGTAGAAATGACTTTATGAAATTTTAAATATGTTAATTACTTGGCAATCCAGCCTAGAATAACCTTATGGGGCCTTTTGAAACTATTACCTAAAATTTCATAATGAGTTATCTTTGCTTCATCTTTGATAAGTGCTTCTTAAAAGTATGTTCTCCTAAGATAATGGATTCTTCTCATATAGCCCATTCTCACAGCCCCATAGCCTGTTCTAAGAGGCCTATGGTTCTTCCCTTGTTATGCCTGTGATGAAAAGATTTACCACCATTACCTGACCTTCAAATCGATAGATAAAAAAAGCTATTTACCTTAAACTTAAAATGAAAAGTAAGGCTAAAACCATTTCCCTTTAGGAATGACTGTGGTGCACTACAAGTAGATGCAAATAGAGTAGAAAAACAAGATGATTAAAGATCTTGGTCACTTTAAAATATTACCTGAGGGGATGTTATTTTAAGTAAGGTCGTTATGTGAGTAGTGCCTTAAACAGAAACGAATAAAATACCTGGAGAACAAGAATAAGAAACAGTAAAGAAGGACTCACATGTTATCATTTCTGTTTCTCAAAGAATTTTATGAAATAAAGAAAAAATATGGAATTTAACCTTGAAAAGATGATTAACGTGATAATGACTTTCAAGGGATTGAGTTGGTGATTCAAACATCTCTATACTCCAGTAGTGAAGCAAAAAGGAGGGGTTGTAAATGGTTTGATCTTTAAAGAAGGGTCCTCTTTTGTTCTTTTGTTTTGTTTTGTTTTATGCCAACTAGGCATTTCCTAAGTCTTTTACTTCATGGTCACAATAGGAATTAGGCCTAAGGATTATAAGGTTATACAGACATGAACAGAGAAGGCAGGAAAAAGTATAACAAGAGTTATCAAATTAACAAACGTACTTACATATGTTCCAACAACACATTATTTCATTTATTTTCATCTATGATCAGGTAGAAACCAGAAGAAACATTTGTAGCTTAATAAATAATTTAATTTCTTGAATTTCTATGTAACATATAAATTTATTTGTACAGGATATATAGAGAGCATACTCATAGAGAGCAACAGACTTATGAAACGACTATAAAACACAAATTATAATTCGAGTTTAAAATTTCTCATTTTTACACTTGTATTTGTCTATTTTCCTATTGCTAGTCAAAGCAAAACCAAATATATAATTGTTAAGTATTCTAAGAAAAAAAAAGGAGCGCCTCCATCACCTACGCATGAGTTACATACATTCTAGATTTTACAAAATCAAAAAAGGATAGGCAAAACTAAAGGGAAACACTATGTAGAAATGCACTTTTTACTGACTGTTGAACAGATCTGAGAGTGTCTGAGTTTAAAGTACGACTTGAACACCAGCAGAGGAAAATGAGTAAATCCACTTTCCTACTTGGGTTCCCACAAACTCTGAAAATGTGAAAGTTTTTGCAATTCATTAGCAGATTACAAGAACATACCTCCACTACTTTGGTGGAAAGAATACACTAAGATTCTAGTTAACAGGATCATATACTGCAAGGAATAAGGACAACTGCCCATGTATCCTAACATTAAGATGTCTTCACTTCAGTTGAGAATTAACCTAAAACACTCACATCCGATCTCCCAAATTTAATCTCTCATGGACTAGTAAAGATAGATCCAAATTACTTTGCCACATATTCATGCACTATGTAATAATGTCATTTCACATTAAATCTTGTTTTTTGTTTAAATGACACAGCATGCCCTTTGAAACAACATAATCTGGATAATGAAGATTAAAATTTACACGACATCAATATTACATGTAATACTCTCAAGTTCATATGCAGTTTTTTGGATTCTATTCATTTAGTAGTGGAGGGAACACAGTGTAATGATATTTTTCGAGTGATTGCCTTTGTTACAAAGAGAATACTTTTCACACTTACGGACCATGGGGGATGTATCGATGAAGGTAGAGAATGGTAGAAAAACAACAGTACCTTACTTTAATGAAGAATCCAGAAACATAAGTTTGTCAGTGGACCCAGAGGCTATTTAGAAGAAAATTTTCTAATGAGCAGGAGGACTTTATATATATATGCATTTACATATATACATATATATATACACACACACATACAGTAGAACCTCCCTAGCTGACCACCTCCCTACATTGACCACCTTCCTACACTGACCATGTCCTTAAGGTGACCTAGTTTTCACAGAGTAGACATGCACCACATGTATGTATTGGTACAGTAGGTCTAGTTCCTTATTTTGACCACTTCTGTATCTAACGAGTTGGTTACAGTCCCTTGGTGGTCAACTTACAGAGGTTCTACCATATATGTATCTTATGTGTCTAAATGGAGAGATGTTTTCTGTTCTGAGCCTAGAAGGAAGAAATGATATTTAATGGATTATTGGAGCTGAGTTCCTTTTCTTTTAGTCTGGGCATTTTCTATAGATGTGATAGAAATTTGATGGTGAAAAGGCATATAAGATTAGGATTAGAATTAAATCATCATCATCATTATCATCATCATCACCATCACCATATCATCCATCATCCTTCTCTTACTTTACTCAAATTTAGTCAGATCTTACTCCTCTTTGTGACCATATCTCAATTTATTAACATAGCACAAACTTTCACCTTGCTACCAATCATGAGTAAAAAGTAAAACTAAATAACCACCACCTCACTCTGGTTCATTTTCAGGATTCTTCATATTGCTCCAAAATCATATCATAAGTCATGAAACTGACAAAGTATTTAATTTCTGGAAATCATATTTCTGACTGATTCTAAATCTTTGCATTTATTTTACTGGAAAAACATGTGAAACGGATGTTTCTTCTCTTCCTGTACTGGCTGTACTGAGTGAATTCTTAATTTGTTGTAGCAAATATGATTAAACACAAATTATAAAGAAGTCTAATAAAATAAGGCATCATTGCTAAATTACATGATTTTACATTACCCTGAAACTATTTTTGAAAGTGTGAAGAAATGAGTAATTTATCACAATAGCAATAGCCAATTCTTACTTATCTGGGTATGAATGATTTGTCACCACACCAAGTTTTTCTTCAGTATGTACTGAAGAAAAGTCAGGCCATTTTGGAAGAGAAATTGCCTTTATAAGAACAATAATCACCCCCTAAATTTTCACCAATAAAGGTAAGGTATGGTAGACACAACAATGCCTGAAAGGCATGTGGATTGATCTACATATCAGTTTCTGAGAATATTTTCTTAATCTAAACATTGATCACATTTTAGGTGATGGGTGTCTTGAAAGTCACACCCAGATGGACACAGTTTTACATGTATACATACTGAAAAATTTGTCTGGAATTTTGAGGGCTTCAACATTTTCTTTAATCCTTTTTGTAGATCAAAGTTATCCTTGAACCCAAGGTTAAGGTCTGTTATTAAGGATAATCAAAATTTGACCATTAGTTATTTTTTTTTCAGAATCAAATGGGGAAGGGTCATGATAAGGCAAGGAATAGCCTCTGCTTCCATTGACAAGCTTCTCCTTTTAGGGAACCCAGCTGCAGCATCATCTCATTGTAATAACTATGTATATTGATAGAAAAATTCTTCAGCAATAGGGAATATGTATCTGTAGGTGGGATTTCTAACCTATTTAACAATATTTCACTTCTATGAATGAACTATATCAATAATGAGATTAATGGCCAAGACGCGGTAGAGATATTCCTCTTCCATGTCTGTGTATTCTCTTAGATTCATTCTGTCATTTCATTTGTACAATGCTGAAGTTATTCCTTCATTTTCAGTAAGCTTTTTTCTGGGACTAATAATATCAACTTAAGCTAATGAAAAGAAGTGGGCGGCACCTGTGGCTCAAAGGAGTAGGGCGCTGGCCCCATATACCAGAGGTGGTAGGTTCAAACCCAGCCCCAGACAAAAAAAAAAAAAAAAAAAAAAAGAAGTAAGCACAAGATACAAAATACTCCTTAGAAAAAGGAGAACTAGGGTATCATTTCAGAATCTGAAAATAATTCACAAATAT
Source organism: Galagoides demidoff (assembly GCA_963574575.1). Taxonomy (NCBI): domain Eukaryota; kingdom Metazoa; phylum Chordata; class Mammalia; order Primates; family Galagidae; genus Galagoides; species Galagoides demidoff. Next base: position 11,075 of record CAUYQV010157916.1, on the reverse strand, counting down.
ATGAATCAATGTTTTCCTAGAAATGGTAATCTCAATTTACACGAATGATATCTGAAAAATTAACGACTATTCTAGGATAAACAAAACTTACTTACAATTTTGGGGTTGGCTCTCAGTTAATATTTGTCATTGTTATAAAATTCTAGATAATAATAAAATATGGAAGAAACTCACATCTATATTCTTAAGATTAAGTTGATATGGTTCAAATACATATAGTATAAAGAAAGTAATAATCACAAAGTGGTTACTGTTCGAACAATCAGGTGTTCAGCTACAGAAATATAGTAGGTTCAGGTCTCAGCTTATCACATCTTGGATTTTTTTCATAGAATTTATCTAAACTTAAATTAGCTGGCCATATGAGATACAGATGTCTTCTCTGCCCAAAGGAGACCTAAGGAATGGAGTACAAATTAAATAATCAAGGATTGAGCACCAGAATAAAGGGTAGGACGCTCATAAGCAGCAAGTAGAGGTTACATAAAGAACCAGATGGAATTTTGAATCCATGTGTCATCCAGAGCAAAAGCAGAACGTGTCCAAGTCTGGAAGTCCATTCTCTCTTCCAGCTTGGCTAATATAATCACACTTTCAACTATGTTTTTACAACTAGAATGTTCTTATCCCCCACGCCCCCCACTGAGAAAAGAGAAGGATGAAACCTAAGCACTATGGGAAATAACATTTTTTTCTCTTTTTATTGTGAGTTCTCACAGAGCTTTTGTTAAACATAGAGCATGTGAACATGTGACAGTCCCCTTCATTTGTTCTCACACGGAGCTGATAGAGGAATACTTGGGAGGAATGTTTCTAATGCCACAGATAGCTTCTTCTGTATTTCTTTCACTTTTCAAAAATATGACAAAGCATTAGAGGAAAAAAAAGGTTTCTTAGGTTGTGAGAATATCAAATATTACCCACCAATCCCTGAATCATGCTATTCAAAGTGCTTAAATCTACACTAAAAATAGAACGAAAAATGGACTCCCAATGCTGCTAAATTAACACCTATGATGCCTAACATATGATTGTGGTCTGATAATTTCCTCTCCATTTATTCCACACTTCCGTTGTGCACTTACATTTTTTTAATAAAAAAAAAAAAGCAAAGAAATAAACCGGGCCATCGCCATGTTTACTGCTTTCTGAGCACTGGGAAATTTGGACTCCAGTCCAATGAGGTTCACTGCCACCAGTCACTGACAGGTGTCCGTAGTACAAAGTGAACAACGGCCTTTCCAATTCTGAAAATAACTCAAGGTGCAAAGCTGTCCTTAAAGTTTTACATGTCCTTGCAGCTTCAACTCTGGAAAATGTGACACAGATCCAAGAGGAGCAAGGGAGCAAAGAACAGATTGTAGAGAAAGATCCACGTGAGTTATCAGGGAAATAAACATTTTTGAGTGAATAAAAATCAATATATATCCCAAGGCTCCTGTACTTTGTCACACAGATACTGAGACCTTTGCATTGTTATGAAATGCTTACTCGTCTCCCGTACATTTGCAATTCAATCTCACTCCCCCCAATGAACTCTACAGCAGTTTTTACGTTTCTTTTTTGTTGTTGTGGCCACCAGTACACCTTAGTATTGTGACCAAAACTGTAGAAGTGTTTTCTCATTAAATGGTGGTAAGAATAAACCAAACATACAGTAGTCACTACACAAGCCCACAGATGATAACTGGGATGGAAGTTTCTACAATGAGTCACTAAATTAATGTATAAGTTCTATTATCAGTGTTTTTATCACGTTGAGTTTTTTAAACTAAAAGCTACATAGGTAATATTTTCTTTTAATAACTCTGCCCTCTGAAGAAGATTCCTTTGTGATAGATTGTGAATCATCCTTAACATGAATATCAATTAGCTGCTTATGTCACTGATTTCAAACATAAAACTAAATGGTAAGGGATGAATTTCCTGGGAGCATCAGCTTTCTGTTTTCTGAAAGATAGTATTATATAGTTAAAATAAAATACACTCTTTATACAGTAAAATTATTTTAAACACTTTCTGATATATTTTTAAAACTATTTTGTGTAAATAATGTTTGCTTTAAAAATACTGTTCTTGGTTGGTATTCTTACGTTTGACCTCCTGAGTTCTTATTTAAATGCCTTGATATTAATAAGTGTTACTTATGTTCACAAACTGAAACCACTTAATTTTGAATGTAGCATTGAAACTCAAATGCAAGCGAGTTAACATTTAAATACAAGGGGACTCCACAAGAAGTTTCATAGATTTTCTCTGACTTTTTAGAAAATAACATTTTATATAATACAAGGTGACAAAACATATTTGATGACACATCCTGTCCTTCCCTTTGGTTTGGAAGCCTTCAATGTAAATTTCATTTTGACTTGCGTTGATTCACCCTTTTGAGTTAACTTGCCTGGCATTTGTACATAATCTCATTTGCAGAAAAATTATAGAGGGAAAAGAGGAAGTAGAATAGTAAAGAAAAACATCCACAAACACATTCATGCCTTTCCAGGAAGTGATCAAATATAGGGCTTGATTTTTTTGTTTTTTGTTTTTTTTTTGTATTTGTTTTTTGTGGGTTTTTTTTGTTTTTTTTTTGTTTTGTTTTGTTTTGCTGTCTTTACATATATTTATATTTATATTTATATATATATAAGGGTACGTGAACTCATTTAAAAAACGGAAACAACACTCTCCCCATTTTCATGCCCTTGATCTTCTCTTCTTAGCACTCTGTAGTGGTCACTGTCAAGTGACTAGCACACCTTTGGGTCTAGAGTGTATTCTGAAGAGTAGTGAATTAAATGTTAAGACAGTTAGACCCACCCCCACCCGTCCGCAGAGTTTACATATCATGCCGCCATTAGAAAGGTAGAGGTGGGGAATGAGATGGGACAAGGAAGAGATTCAGGGCTCTGACTGGAGGGCCCTCCTATGAACAAGTGTTCTCAGGTTTTTTTTTTCTTCCCCAAATAGCAATGCTGGCCTTCATGGCACTGCTCTCTGAAGGCCAAGTGGCCCAGTTGATCCTAGGCAGAACCCGAGAGAGGATCCGGTGCTCCTTGTCCCATCGGATAGATTTGTCCAAGCACCCCAAGGAAATGTTAAAAGCAAAGTAAACTTTAAAAAAAAGGAAATAAAAACCCATTCTAAAACTAAACTAATGAAGCAAAAAAGAGTTTTCTATCTACACATCAGTTTCTTCTTTAAAAAAAATGTAAATTTACAAATTCCAATGACATATAAAACAAAGTCAAAAATGTAATGGTAAGAGACATGGTAAACGAGGAAGACACTGATGCTACAAAGAAATTCCAAAAAACATATGTACAAGACCCTGTTTTTCCTCGTGTTCTAGAGATTGTAATGCATGTTTTTTAACAGCAGCAGTCGAGGATTTAGTTCCAGGCACTGGACTGCAGATTCCACTCAAGCTCCCAGGGACGGGATGTCCCTTGCTTTTCTGTCACCAAATTACACTGGATATACTGGTCTCCCTTGGCAACAGCGGCAGGATGGCACTGTTTGTGTGGGCTTCGTCTGGATTCTGCTCCCTGCTCGATTTTGTCTGTGGCCGCTGCCCGTTGATGAGTGTCATAGGGATGTTACAGTAGGTATGCTGATTTCCTATGGAGGTAAGAGGCAGGGTGCCAGTAGGAGGTACGTCGTACTCGTAGCTTCGGTAGTAGTGTTTCTGGCGCATTTGTGAATGGTACGTGTTGTGAAAGGTAGAACGGAGATCTGGATGGGCAGTAGCTAGAGCTGTGGAGGTGGCCGCGGCCATGGAAATGGCCGAGACAGTCTGCAGCTCCCCGAAAGGCCCCTGCTCACTGACGTCTAAAGCCTGCTCATGTGTAATGGGTTCTATCCTCTTAAAAGGCATTTCGTACTGTAAACGTTTCCAGAACTTAGAGTTCAACTTGTTGCATTTTGGTCCATGCCATTTAATAACCGTCAGCAGCTTGATGGTGTGCTTGAGGGCCTCCACCTCCTGGTAGTTCATGATTCCTCGGAGTTCACTGCATTCGATTAGTATCACTTTAATTTCTCCAGTCACTAGCATGTTTCGAAGTCTGGTCTCCAGCTCAAAGATGCTCCAGCCCCTCCTAACTACGTAATTTGGGGTCATGACAATGATCAGCCGCTTGCTTTGATCTACACATCTTGCCACATCTTCGATGTATGCTACAAAAGAGAAAAGAGGGCATCAGAGTGAACAAATGGAATATTTGGTCCAGAAAGCCCCAGGAGATTCTCTTTCAGACAGTATATGAGAATTGTTTACTGAGTGACACCTTGAGAAGATGAATACAGCCGATGATCACTTTGAATAGAGTTTGGGCCTTACTTCCCTTAATAAGTTGGAAATAGCTTTCCTGTAGACCAATCTCTCATTTGGTCTTTAAATGTCAAGGCTCATACATTGAGATAATTTATGAAATGATGGAAGGAAATATTTTCTCTGAACGATTAAAAATTACATTTCATACGAATACACAGAAATATTTCTTCCCTGGGAAACTAACACACTTGAATTTTGAAGTAAAGAACCCCAAATTAAAATTTTGTGTGAAAGTAATGACAACACAACCACTCAAATACGCACACTCTCAAATGAAAACATTAACTTACTTCCTGTTGGAATTAAATCTCTATCTGGTATAAACAACTTATATCCATAATGCTTTTCAAGCATATCAGGTAGGATTTCAAGGGCAAAACGTTCTTCTTCCCCAGTCTCTTGATTCCACTGGTCAGGATCCACTTTGGTGTATGATAAGTATGCATCGTAATCTTTATTGTCTGTCAAAAAATAACAAAGTAAAGATGGCGTCACCACAAAGAAAACAATAGAACATGCATATAATCATGCTTTTTTCATAAACATCTCTAAATGCCCCACTTGTAAGAAACCAAAAAGAAGAGAAACCCTCATTATTTTTCATAAGGAGTTCTATAATGCCAAATCCCATGGAATTAGACTGGAGGTATTAAGGGTCACATTCTGATTTATTTGTTATTGTTGTGAAAATAGTTTAAAAAATCAATGAAAAGAATAATAAAATGCTGGCTTCCACTATTTTTGATGTACAGATCTTAGAGAACCGTGACTGCTAATAAAAAGCACATATTTGGATAGTACATTCCTTACAGGAATCTTATATTTATCTGCTGCTCCTGCCTTTGTCCATTTTACCCTGCTGGAAAAAAGAAAAGAGAAAAAACTATGCCCAGCTTGACAGTAGGGGAATGATTTTTAGATTATGTGTACTGTGCTGATTTTCTGTTAAGGAGAAAATAAAACCAAACTTGGGGTAGTAAATTTTTTACTGAGAAATACTCCTTGGATTTGCAGCCTGAGTTTGTCCATAAGGATCAAAAGGTACAATATAAATAAAAGAATTTATCTTCCTACTAAAGCATAATCTCTCTCTTTACTCTTTCCCCTTTTGACATGGGAACTCTTCAAATATTTGAGGATTGCTGTGATGTGTTCTCTTTATCTTAATATTTTTTAACATAGCATTTTAAATTACTTGTTTCTAAGAATAAGAAATCATTTATTCTCTGGATAGTCTCTCTTTTTGTTAATTTCCTTTTTAGAATAAAGTAGCAAGATTCATAGTTCACTCTAATTCTAAATACTGTCAACATGCTGAGTCTATGAATGTCAATATCCTTTGCTGTATATCGTGCTTTCTGATGATTATTAGATCAAGATTGAATTGAAACACTCATCAATTTCTGAATAAAATGAACTCTGCATTAGGCATAGAATTTAAAATCTTTGAGCTATAAAACATCAAAGAGGGATATTCTCAGCTAGTGCATTCTGTGGCTTTGGGATACTTTTTTTTTGACTCCAGGAACACCAAAGCGTCTGACAGCTTCATATGTGTGTTAATTCTAGTAGTCTGTTGATTTTGAGCCATATAGAAGTTATTTTATGATAACTTTTCAGGGCAAACTCAGAAAATTGTTTACTGCACCAAATGTTAGCACAAGTATGTAAGAAACAAACAGTTCCACTATTGGATCTTTGTGGAAAAAAAGCCCTGTAGCTATAGAAAACGGTTTTATGATCTTTTCTTCTTTTTTTTTTTTGCTGTTTTTTTTGGCTGGGGCTGGGTTTGAACCTGCCACCTCCAGCATATGGGGCCAGCGCCCTACCCTTTTGAGCCACAGGCACCACCAGAAAATGGTTTTAAAAAGCAGCTTTTAGGAAAAAAAAAAGTTTTAGAAGTATTTATCATCCTAAGTGTGTCATATTTTAGTATTTCCTTTATTCTTCAACTAGGATGTAGTTGTACATATTACAAATAAAATCTAATTTTCTCCCCAAATAATAATTGTGTTAGCTATATAATAAGGCTATGCCCATAGGCCAACAGATAGTCTATAATGGTACCATTTGTTAATGGAAACATTTTACTTGAGTAAGAAAGCATAGAAAATAGCACATAATAAAGCGAGTCTGTAATATCAGTTAATATTTAATTAAAATGCTCATCCATTAGCAATTCACATGTATTTTCTAAGAGATATTAAACTTCCTTTCCAACACTACTCAGCACTTTCCAGTCTAGTAGGAGATGCAGACAAGTCAATATTCCATTTATAGGGCATAAATATATTACTAAGAGTAGTAAAGGAGTCACAGATCAAAGGGAGTGTTCCTTGAACCAGCCTCTGCATTACAGTGTTATTTTGCACATATGCCATTTTTTTTCTGGGAATCTGTTCTCTTCCAGTTTGCCTCAAAGTACTATAAATTGTTGAAGCTCCCCTAAAATGGGGTTTTGCAATAACTAGATCCTCATGATTTACCCCTCATTTTCTCTAGGCTTAAAAATATCTTAAAACCAGATCAACATGTACACCAATAAGGACAGAGCAATCAGGTATTATGATAGCAGAGATACAATGTGGGCCACCCATACTGGTAAATTCCAGGTGGCTATCACCCTTGCTTATATGACATTGTCTGCTGCTGATTATTCTACCTCTTCCATGAACCACCTTTCTTCCAACTTGCAAACACTATCAAGATGTCCTGTGGCCCACTTAATTTTTCTTTCAGTCTACTTTCTCTTAAAATGTCCTTTCCTCTCATAGCCTCAACTATCATTTCAGTGTAGATTCCTCCTTAGAGGAAAGTGTAGATGTATGTAGATGTCTGATCCTATTCTTTCTCCTGAACTCTGTATGAATCATCTCCCACTTCTGCCTGTAATCTGGGGCCTTAATTTGGATGTTCAACATGTCCCTCACTCTTAACATGCTTAAGGCATAGGAAGCTTCCCACCCCAAGCTCTGTCCTTCATTTTTAATTTCAATTTTAATAATACAACCACCTCACTTCTTTAGTGCATACACTTCAGATGCATGTTTCACTTATTCTTTTTCTTTACAAATAATCTCATAGCCCTTCATTAGTATAAATCTGTTGGATTCTATTTTTGGACTAGTTCAAGCTGTACTCATTTCTCAGCTACTATAATTGTATTTTACCTGATCTTCCCTTTCTGTTTCCTTCTTATTCTTGAGAATAGTCACTGAATTTACCTTTCCAAACCTCACCACAAATCATGCTTTATGGTGGCTCAAAAAATACCTATGGGTCCTCATTATTGAAATAACCAGAAGCTAAATCCGTCGTTTGTTCTCCTTGAAGTTGACCTTGACTTTCCTGAGTTGGTAGTTATTTTTTTCTCATTAATTGTATCAATGTGCATGTATCTTGACTTCTCCTTTAGACTACAAGATCCCTGCCTCCGATTTGTGACTAGGGCTTAGCAGATGCTCAAACATATCTGTTGATTAAATAAATGAATGGCCTTCCATTTGGCATCATGAGGCTCACAGCCTAGAGTTAGTTCCTGGAATTTTCTCAAGACCCAGATCATTTCTCAGGAATGATGACTTTGGAGATGTAAACTCCATGCTACTAAGATTCCTCAAAGAATTACTAGGAGCTGTGTGGTCTGAGTTTAGCAAGACCTCCTGTGATTTAAGGGAAGACCTTAAAGTCTGTGTAAAGGCCTCTAGGAAAGTGGTTTGCAGACTTGAGCATAAATGACAATCATTTGAAGAACTTGTTGAAATACAGATTGCTTGTGTTCATTTTTCACATGCATGTGTGAGTGACTGTAAATTGGTTTCACAGTAGTACTGAATATTTTACATTGGATATTTTTTTTTTCCATTCCTGAGATACTTTACTAAGAAGAATATTTTCCAGCTCCATCCATGTAAACATAAAAGAGGTAAAGTCTTCATTTTTTTAATGCTGCATAGTATTCCATGTTAATCCTGTAATTGGGTAAAAGTGGTGAAGGCTATGTTGCTTAGTAGGATGTAAGCATTCCAATTTGTACAAATAATCAATACATTGAATCCTATAATGGCATAAATGTATTTATGATCTATGTACAAAAGACTTAATAAAATAAATACAGATTGGTGAGCACTACCTTCAGAGTTTTTCCTTCAGTAGGTCTAGAGTAGGTACTGAGAATTTGCATTTCTAGCAAGTTCTGAGGAGATGCTGGTGCAGTGACAACACATTAAAGATTTGCCAGCATATACTATTAGATATATCAGAAAACCATTTAAGAGATACTATCCAAGAACAGGGTAGGCATGCAGAGGTCTCAGTGACATTAAGCAATGCAGTCGGCTGCCAGGTAATTGACCAGAGCACCATAACAACTAAACTTTGCCCCTTTTCCCTCACCCCAGGACCATGATAAATGGACCTGATACTTAGAGGGCATATACTCCAAATAAATTATCTGAAGACTCACACTACTATCAACAAGGGGATAGATTTTTGCCTAGAGTAATATATGAAGTAACCGTATTAACCTTAAATGAACTTCAGGAATTGGTGCTATGACCTCAGTCAGTTTCTATCTCTTTGTGTCATCTGGATGAATTTATAGCATTTAAGGTAATATCTCCCAGTTAAGAAAGAAGTTGTTCACAAGCAGATTATCCTGGTGGAAAGGCCCTTGTGAGCATCTGCAGCACCATCCTCAAATCAATAGGACACCTGATTGGTATCTAATTTTTCTTTGTCCAGAGTCTACATCAGTGCAGTAATGGGTTAGGTATTTATTTACCACCAGAAGCAAATCTCTAATTTGAAAGTTGTTGGATTGAAAATCCAGTGCCAGATGCCATATACAATTCAACAATGTTTTCTGACTCAAAATCATATGTGTTCTAACCTTTACCCAATTCACAACTGAATATGCACTTTGGATAATATCTCTTAAATTATTTCTGATACTTCCAATAGCATATATTGGCAAATCTTAATGGATGAGCTTCGTGTGACTAGTGAAGCTTTGAAAATTTTATAACAAAAAAGACCTCAAATAGTATTTTATAGAACAGGGCTATGATCATTTCAATTCAACTTCAGTTTACAAACAGCTCAGAAGTAGTCATAGGGTGGTATAAGAGCCTATTTCTTATTCTGAGCTTTGTTCTCTAAATTTTGCTTTCTGTGATGTGAGCCATCAACTATAATTCTATTCACTGCAGAGATGGAAAACAGCTGGTGTACACACTCTTTGTAATAATTCTTCATAATCTCAAATATAGTCATTAAGTTAGTTTTTTGATGACTCTTAAGAGATGCTGGCTGAACTGTGCCACCAGGAAAACAAAAAGAAAACAAACAAAACCCCCTAAGATCTAAACAATCAATTAGCTATTCGGTTACTGGAACTCAATCAACATGCTCAGTAGACTTTTCTCCTTAAATTGACTAAATTAACTCCTGGTTTTGATGTTTTATAAAATTATTTTTGAAGGGGAAAAAAAGAAAGTTTGGACCCTATAGAGTTAAAAACTAAAAGCATGAATTTAAAATATTATTAAGAGATATTGATGAGGGAAGGAAAAATGGAACCATGATCAGGAATGAAGAGTTTGAAAAGGAGATAAATAAATGCATCATTGTCTTTAACATATGAGAGCATAACAGCCTCAATTCCCTTTAAGAGTATTGAGAAACCGAGGGATCCATGGAATTTTTAGAATACCACAGCTTTTAAGAAAATGTACATTGAAGACTCCCTTTTCAAGATGAAGGCTGCATTGCATCTGGTATGGGAAAGAGATTTACTGACAATAGAAATGGTTTGAGATTGACATCTGGGTTTTTGGGAGTTTTTAACCTTTAAACACCTATTGAATAGTTGTCAGCTGTTATTGGCAGCTGGCTATGTCTTTCTTTTTTTTCTTTGTTCTCAAATATTTATAAGTCATACAAGTGAAATTGACTTGTGACAGAAGCCATCATTCAGAAAATGGGTTCCCAAACTGAGACTGGAGGAGGGATCACAGATGAATTGTGTATTTCATCTCGTTCTTTTTCATCTTAAAAGGTGATTTTATATGTTTAGGTGGGGCAAATAACCACAGAAAGTTGTAGAAATTAAAAATCAGCATTGACATAATTAGAATGCATAAGAGCGTTCACAAGGCAAGTCACATTTCCTTCCCAGGTTTCAGATTTGCCATCAAATGCTTTCTTACGTTTCCAAGATATAATGTTTCAAACAAAAAATTCTTCAGAGATATCCCCAGACCTTTGAATGAACAAGAATTAGATATATAATCTTAATATTCTGATTTTGTGATTATTGAATATCATTATTTCAATAAATTTCACTTTTAATTTTAATTCTGCTGTGGCAGCCTCTGGCAATTATGTTCTCAAAATTGCTTAAGTCATACAGTGAAATTTTTACCATGTTGTTCTAGTCGACATATTTTGCCACCTGGCAATTTTCTGGACTATTTGAATTCATAAGCTTTCAAACATTTCAATATGATACCAATTAAAATATTTATGGTGTGAAATAGTGAAAAAAAGAAACCAGCAACTGAACTCAAATCTTGACTGCTATAACTTATTTATTTATTTATTTTTTGAGACGGAGCCTCAAGCTATCCCCCTGGGTAGAGTGCCATGGCATCACAGCTCAGAGCAACCTCCAACTCCTGGGCTCAAGCGAGTCTCCTGCCTCAGCCTCCCAAGTAGCTGAGACCACAGGCGCGGGCCACAA
>CAUYQV010157915.1:0-17096 GCA_963574575.1 Galagoides demidoff | reverse complement strand
GCCAAACAACAATGACGGCTGCAACCAAAAAATAGCCGGGCGTTGTGGTGGGCGCCTGTGGTCCCAGCTACTTGGGAGGCTGAGGCAGGAGACTCGCTTGAGCCCAGGAGTTGGAGGTTGCTATGAGCTGAGATGCCATGGCACTCTCCCCAGGGGGACAGCTTGAGGCTCTGTATCAAAAAAAAAAAAAAAAAAGACCACCATGCCCACACTAAGACTCAACCACTGAAGAAAAAAATCCTTGTCTGCACCCACAGCAATATGAGGACTATCACAAGATCTCCCCTATGAAACTGTAAGTTCCCTGAGGCCCGAAGTAAAGAGAACTGATCACAATTCAAGATCACACAGCAAATGTACACAAAATCGGAATCTGCAAAGATCAAAAAAATCACAGGTCACTTTCCTATTTCTTCTAGAAGTCCCCTTATATCTGTCTAGACTCAAACTTACAAGAACTAAGAAGGAAGGAAGGAGAAAGGGAGGGAAAAAGGTCTCATCAGGCAGTCAAAATTATAAACTGTGGCTCAATTGGCTAAGGCGCCAGCCACATACACCTAAGGTGGCAGGTTCGAATCCAGCCCAGGCTGCCAAACAACAATGATGGCTGCAACCAAAAAATGGCCGGGCGTTGTGGCGGGCACCTGTGGTCCCAGCTACTTGGGAGGCAAAGGCAGGAGACTTGCTTGAGCCCAGGAATTGGAGGTTGCTGTGAGCTGTGATGCCACAGCACTCTACCCAGGGTGACAGCTTGAGGCTCTATCTCAAAAAAAAAAAAAATCATAGAACTGAATCCACTACAATTAGGTACGTCTTTCAAAAGGTGAGGCCAGAGGACCTCAAGTTTAGACTTTAAAGTCTTCTCAAAGATATGTACAGGTGAAATTTGAGTAACTAGTGTCAAAATATCCTCCAAAGTGGTGTGCCAATTTACATTCCAGCAGGCAACAGGGATATAGAACCATTCTCCTACAATTCAATATTAATAAAAAAAACATGATTTTGCCAAATGGAAGGCGAAATGTTATTTTAGTTTGCATTTCCTTGATAGAATGAGGCTGAACATTATTTCATTTGTTCTTTACACTTTCAAGTTTATTTTCCTTAAGTTGCATATTTACATCCTTTGCCAAATTTTTAAATTGAGTTGTCTACATACACACACAGATGAAAAAAGACAAGCATGTGTACGGTAGTTCCCCTTTATTCACTGGGGACACTTCCAGGATTCTCTGCAGATGCCTGAATGTGTGAATGCTAAACCCCGTATGTACTGTTTTTCCCTATACATACATAACTATAGTAAAGTTTAATTTATAAATAGGCACAGTAAGAGATTAACAACTAAAAGAACAATTACAATAACATACTGTAATACAAGTTATGTGAATGTGAAAAAAAATAAAAGCTTATCGGGTGGCGCCTGTGGCTCATTAAGTGGGGCACCAGCACCATATGCCGAGGGTGGAGGGTTCAAACCTGGCCCCAGCTGAAATGCAACCAAAAAATAGCCAGACGTGGTGGCGGGCACCTGTAGTCCCAGCCACTCGGGAGGCTGAGACAAGAAAATCACTTAAGCCCATGAGTTGGAGGTTGCTGTGAGCTGTGTGACACCACGGCACTCTACCAAAGGCAACAAAGTGAGACTCTGTCTCTACAAAAAATAAAAATAATAAAAATAAAAGCTTCTCAAAATCCTCATATAATCAGTGAAGGTGTGTGTCCTAAAAGTACAGAGGTGTCCAACATTCACGTTTAGAATCCTCCCATTTCTAAAATCGACTTTTGGCATTTCTTCATTTTTAAACATACTGGGCATTTCTGGGAGGCTGTGTTGAAACACAGACTTCCTTAGAGTTCAGGTTCCCAGCAAAAGAAGTAAATACCAACAATTCTATTTAGCCCAAAACCAAAAGAATGAGAAATACTCTCCCTTTTGTTTTGGAGAAGGAGGTCTGCAGGGTTGCCAATGCCCGTAAGAGGAGAGTTTCTCAGGCCTCGGCTTCTACAGATGAGAACTGTGATTCCTCCGAGTCACGCTGGCTGAAAAATAAAGACGAACACAGCAGCAGCTCTGTAAGCTGACCACCCACGGGACTGTTAGGAGGTGGTCAACAAGAGGCACAAGGCATACTGTACTGAGGTGTACGTGTGGTGCAGGGCCACTGTATAAAAACGAGGTCAACTTACAGAGGTGGTCAGTGTAGGGAGCTGGACAACTACGGAGGTCCTACTCTGGTTAACAGCCCATTAGCGATGTCTCCTTTTTATCCCACCACAGCCTTTTAGGTATTATCATCATCCCCAGTTTGTAAGGCACAGATGCAGAGAGAGGGTAAGTAACCAGTTCAAGCTCACAAAGTCAGAAGGCTGGAGGGGACCCAGGCCCTCCTGACTGAGAACCCCAGAGGTACCAGCAAGCCCCAGACGAGATGGCATTTGAAGAGGGCATTCCTTCACTGTAAAAACACCTCCTCAGCTGTTTTCTCTGAAACTCTGAGGAGACACTATGGTGTAGCTAAGCGTGTCAGGTCTGCAACCTCCCTCAGGAATCCCTGTCTGTAAAATGGGGATGACAATGGCTCTCTGGGCGTACTGCGCGAGATGATACTTGGGCAACACGCTAGAAATTATGACGCCAGGAACATAAACACCCTTGGTGGCTGCATTCCTGCCAAGACTCCAAGTAGCTCTGGGGAAACTGCGGAAAAATGGCAACACAGCCACAAACTTGTTTACTCCTCAAAACTGTAGGGAAAGTATGAATGCGGAAGACAGAGGAATTCAGGTCAAGTGCTGGTGCACACAGAAGACGTGGCTGATCCCCCACCGTCACCACCCACTGTACTCTCCCAAGGTCTTGGGCAAGGTCACCAGAGAAAAATAGTGAAACAGGAAAAAAAGCCCATAAAAATTCTGAGAATCTCAAAGTCCAGCCACACTAGAGTGACAGCCTAAAGCAGAACTCCAGTTCCGCCCCGAGCTAGGGCCCACACCAACACCCACAGCCGGCCTTCACGGGGAGGAAGCTCACGCCTTGCCCCGGAACGGGCCAAGGAGCCGCTGCCACACTCCCCATTCCAAGCCGGGACACCTTCTGTTCCCGGTGCTCCCTGCAGCAAGGGTGCCGTGGTACAAAGGCCAGACCCTGGTCACAAGGTCCTGCTCCTCACACACTGGGTCTGGAGGCAAATCGCTGTGCCACTCTGATTCTCGATTTCTCCTCTGTAAAATGAAGACAATAACACCCCGAGGTGGCTGTGAGGACTGAATGAGTTAATCTGCATAAAAGGCCCAGCACGAGGTGAACCGGCCACCGGAAGCCATGACTGACTTAAAGCAGAGGCCAACTAACAAGAAAGCGGGTTCCTCGCAAGGGGAAGGTTTCATAAAGTTAGGGAAGGTCAACAGTTTTTAGAGAACTCAAGAAAGCATGATGGAAAACTGCACCCCTCTGGGCCAGCCCAGCGCCCCCAGGATGCAGACCAGGAGTGTCGCCTCTTCACACTATAAATACATCTCCGACCAACCTGAGAGTGCTTGCCACCAACCTCCTGGGTGACGAGTCCAACTCGATCCAGAAATTAACTGTCCATGCGGCCCAGCCATACGAGTTCAAAATAGATACCTGTGACCTACTTAGTTTCCGAGTACCATCGTCAAGCCAGGACCCAAGCGGACGGCGACACCGGGCCGCTGACTGCAGCAGAGTGCGGCCCGGACCGGTGCTGCCGCCAAATAAAACGTGTCCTGCAGCAGTGACAGCACCAAATTGAATCAGGGTAGCCAGACAGGAAACCCCAGCTTGGAACAGCCAATTCAAACAGCTGTTAAAAAGCACAGAGTCAGAGCACGTACGTCGGCAATTCATCCCGACAATCCCCAACGTGTGTCCGTCCAGGTGGGCCGAGGGACACACTTCCCCAGACAGGGACATTTCAAGTCGCTTCTCCCCACCCCTTGTAAGTGTTTCTTGAGTATATATAACTTCCCCACAAAACGGGTTTTTCAAGTGCTGAGGAAGGCCCTGTCTTCTTCATCTTGATCTACACAGTCTTGCAGGGAATGGGTCCCAACAAGGGAAAAGCAAGCTCCACAGAAGGCGGCCGCCCCCCAGCCCTGGCCTGACCACACACCTCTAGGGCCTGTCACGGAGTGCCAGATTAAAAGACCACCGAGGACACCCACTAACTGATGTCAACTTCGGAGTCTTTATTAGGCTGGCCAACAGACTGCCCTCCACGTGGATCCAGAGGGAACAGTCCTGGCCGTGAAGAGGGAAGGGTTTACGGAGGGTAAACTATCTATACTGTCAGGGCTACCTGCAGCATGGCAAGAGACCAAGCAACCAACTCTTCATAATCGGTTTATAAAGAAACAGAAGCGGTTTATGGCGCTTGCAGTTACATAGAAGTTTACATAAGAGGGAAAACAGAGCAATTAGACAACGAGCAGCGGGAAGGACAGAACATTTTAAACAGGACACTGGGTCAGCAGGTTACAATCGCGCCAGCGAGGCAGCCGGCTTCCTGTTGCTCACTGCCTCAGTTTCTCATTTCTAATTTTTAACTTTCCTTACTTCCTTACGGGGGGACACTGGGGCCAATTAAGGGCGGGTTTCCTTCACTTCAGTCCCAACCCACTCACACACCTGAGCAGACAGACAAGACCAGCAAAGTCACAGTACACTGTGGAGGGCTGCAGAGCTATCAAACCATCTCCTAAATTACAATTTGTTTCACCAGGGAGATGAGTCTGGGGGGAAGCAAATCCGAGGAACTTGGTAGGGATGAATTCCAATAAACTCCCAAGATGTTCGGTACTGGGCAGTATAATACGAGGTAGAGAGACAAACTCCACACTCCCCAGCTAAGCCGTGATGGAGAAAACAAGGTAATGATCAGCCTCCTCCAAGGTCTGGAGTCAGCCCCAAACACGCTTCCCTGGCACCAACAGACACCTGCAATCCCCATCACAGACACTGCTTTGAGAGCTCTTTCGTTTCCAGGGCACTTTCCTGTACATCATGACATTCAGTTATCACCACCATCCTGGGAAGCAGGTAGAAAGACAGTTTACTCACTCAGAAAAGAGGAAACTGAGGCCAAACCACCTCTACCACATGATAAAATCAGAACTAAAGTACTGACCTTCAAGTCGCTAGTCCAAGTTCAGTGCTCCTTCTCCAAAATCACTTAGACCTGACAAAGCCACATACCTAACCTGTGGGTCACTGCTCTTTCCACTGTACACACAGCAAGACACCCAGAATTCCAATACACAATCCACCCCGGCACGGCAGTCCACACACTTCAACCTTAACCAACACAACGGGAGCACAGACACCAGCAACCAGGCAGCACCCATGTCAGCCTCACACACCTCGAGGAGACACACTAGAGAAATGGCTTCCTACGGTCAGCAGTGGGCAGGGGCAGGCAGGTGCCTGGGCTGTCATGGGCTCCAACTGACCAAACCACAGGTCCTGGGAACCTGAGGCCCTTCTAAGTGTCCTGGGTTTAATTTAAATCCTTACCAGCTCTGTGACCTTAGGCAAAGAGTTTTGTTTTTCTAAGTTTCTGCTTTCTCATATAAAACAAGAAACTCAAAACAGGATCCCACAGCCATTAATGTAGGTAAGGTCACAGAACTGTACACTTAAAAAATATCTTACAGCTCCACAGTGAAGATTAAATGAGGTAACATAATGGTAAGTTCTTATACTGTCTGGCACCTGTTAATCCTAATATATGGCTGTTTATTACTAATCATAATTTTGATAGTTCTTATTGGGACAATACATGCTCAACGTAGAAAATGCCAAAAGATAAAAATTTCTTACAACGCCAACATCCAGAGATAACCACTGAAATAAAATCCTCGTGGTATTTTTCTGACACATAGGTATTTCCTCACAAATTTAGAATGCATACAACAGCACAGTCATGATGCATTCTCTTCTGCCCTACTTGTAACTGCAGCCACAATTCTCATAACAGCATCTAGAAATAAAGGGCCTTTGTGCAAGGCACAGATAAAAAGTTGTGTGGAACTTGAGAAAGGAACAGGAGAGCGGGTTGAGCAACTGCAGACACCTGCCTCCAGAGCCAGAATGCAGACTTGGCCAATTCCTCCACCACCTGCTCCTCTACCCGTCACAGTTGACCCAGAAAGTAAACTCCAGGGATCTGCAGGACAGGAAGGGGGACCTGTGTACAGTGGGGGCGGGGAGCTCTGTAGTGTCAGGCTGGCTGGACACGAAGTCCACATTCCTTCTACCTAGAACAGCCATACATTCCCATCATTTCTCAACCCCCAGGTTAAAGACGAGGCCCTGGAGGCCCAGGGAGGCAACTGACTTACCCAGCGTAGCAGTGATGAGATCAGAACTTAACACTCTAGTCCCAATCTGGAGACCAGAAGACTGAGCTCTCTGACCAGGCTCTGAGTTAAATGCCAGCATGCACCTGCTCAGAGCCCAGCAAAGATGTTAGGCCCACATCCAATACCTCCAGTCCACCACCCAGTATTTATTTACCAAGTGCCTGGGCATAGAGACAAAAGCCACCCCTGGGCACAGGACGAGGAGGCTGCCTTAAGGGGACACCTGGAGTCTCGTCTGGCTCCCACTCTGGGGCAAGGCCTCTCCGTTCTCACTAAAGCCAGACTGCACAGATTCTGGGGGAACAGGACCTAGGTCGAAGCTTCCTGGGGTGCTCTGGCAGGGAAAGGCTGTGCAACTGAAAAGCCAGCTCCTCCGAGGAAGCGCTTTTGACGCGCTAAGGGAAGCACCCCCAAAATAACTGGAGAAGGAATTAAACTCGTATCTGTAACTCTCACTTCCTAGCCAGGAATAGTCTTCACAACTTTGATTTCGTAGGGGTGTGTTCTGTTTGGGCGGGGGGGAGAGGAAGGAGTGAGTGGTGCCCCCAAAGCAACTGCTGAAATACTAGAGAAGAGCAGCTGCTGCTGGCGCTGGGGAATTCTATTTCCATCTCTGCTTATACATAATTGTCTTCTAAAGCGCTGCTCCCCAGGGGGCTCACAGCGACAGACAGCAGGCTCCCAGATAACCTCCCCAAACGGTTACCTCTGGCCCTGCCTGAGCAAGCGGAGGCAGGAAGAGGCCTGAAATCAGGCCCACCCACGTCCACTTCTCTGCAACCCTCCTCACATAAGCACCAAGCCTTTTACTTTGGAGGCCCAAAGAGGAAATTAAATGTCAATCAGATAAAGAGATTTCCCTTCAGCTTCAAGGCCAAGGAATCTGAAATTCTGATTCCCTGAGTAGCCTTGTAAACTGAACCAGCACAGGGTTCAGACTAGCAGGCCAGGCACACTGAGGGTAAGCCTCCTCCTGGGGTTCCTTCTTCTATGTTATAATGACCAACACTCAGATTGAAAAGAAATAAGAACAACGTATGAAGACTTGGCAGGCCAATTACAAAGAGGGCGGAAGAGAGGGGCCTGGGCCTGGACACCAAGGCCCGTGGCAGCTCCCACGCCCTCTCTCCACAGGTCCTTTCGGACTTTCCTTCCTGCCCCATGTTTTCAAGGCCAAATGTGACCGCTGCCCAGGGGAGCCGACTATACTCTTATCACGGCTAGTGACTTTATACACACACAAAAGGATCCTGACGCTGAACTCACAGCTTGCACACTGACCTCAGCATTGTCTAAATCTGCCCAGGGCAGTGACCACCTGGGTAGAGGACACTGTTCACTGGGGAGGCCTGGGGCTGGAGGAAGGGCTTGTGGGCTCATTCCCCTCCAGGCCCAAGCCAAGGATGCTGGTGGCCTATCCCCTTGGCCATCCGCCCACCAGCCCCTGCTGTGTGAAGCTCTGCAGCTCCCAGCAGGGCAGGCACCCACAGGGAGCTTCCCAGCAGTCCTAGCCTCCCCCAGCCTCGTCTGTCTCCCCCCTTTGTATGTTTGTGGTTTACATGTGGGGAGGTGGGGAGGTGAAAAGGCATCCTGAAAGCAGGGAGAACAGAAGGGAAAGGGTAGTGGATCAAGGGTCAATAGAGAACTAACTTTTTAAAATCTGCCCAGAAACGGTTGGAGCAAAATAGTACATTAATACCTCGGCACATACACACTGCAGCCATGGCTATCTGAACTGGGCAAAGTCGTCCATAAGCCAGTCCACACTACCTGCTCTCCTTCAGAGGCACAATAGTAACTGCCATCTCACTGGAGCAAAGGCTGCCGTCCGGACACGCAAGGACCTCCTTGATCCTCTCCCAATCCCACAACCTCTTGGACCGCACACTCTCATGACCATCTGGCCCCAGCACACATTGGACTTGAACTACACTGTCCCTACACCATCCCTAAGACCCAAAGCCTCTGCCTGTGCTATCTCTTCTGCCTAGGACACTCTTCCCGACTCATCAGCTCCTTCCCAAAACAGGCCTTCCTCCCCGTCCCTCCTGCAGACCAAAGTGCACAAATGTCTGAGGCTTTCCTCCGCAGCTTGCCAATGCCACACCTCCCTTCTGCTGTGGGACTCTCCCTGCTTTTCAGCAATCACCACCTCACACAGTGACCCCAAAAGCCTATGTCCACCTTGAACCTCAGAATGTGACTCATTTGGAAATAAGAGTTTTTGCAGATAATAATTTGTTAAGATGAGTGTGTGGTTAATTTCATGCGTCAACTTTACTGGGCCAGGGGCACCCAGACATCTGGCCAGACATTTACTGTGCGTGTCAGGGTGCTTCTGGATGACATTATTATTTGAATTGGTAGACTGAGTAAAGCAGACTCCCCTCCTTAAAGTGGGTGGCCCTCATCCGATCAAATGAACATCTGAACAGAACAAACAGGATAAGTAGGAAGAAACAACTCCTGCCTCATTGTCTGAACTGAAAAATCAGCTGTCCTTGGGCCTTACGCCTGCGGCTCTCCGGCTGGAGCACACACCACAGCATTCTTGGTTCTCGGGCCCTCAGACTTGAATCGGAACTTACACCCCTGGATCTCCTGGGTCCCCAGCTCGGTGGGTGGAGATGTTGGGACTTTTGAACCTCCACAGTCACCTGAGCAACCACCTTAAGTATCTGTTAAATATATACACACACCCCTATTGGTTGTTTCTCTGAGCAACTCTACCACAGTGACGTCACGCTGTTGCACAACTATGTGCTCACAGGTAACACTAATGGACTGCGCACTTACAAACCTGCACCATTTGCCAATGTTTTTTAAAAATATGAGGGCGTACTACAATGATTTTCAACTGGTGTTCCATGAACATTTTTAGAGATCATTAAATTATTTTCGTAAGAAGTTCAAAGCTCAAAGCATGATTTGTTTTTAACTTTTCTTTTTTCAACATAATTTAAGTGTGCCACGGAAATTTAACTATAGGTTCAAGTGTGCTGTGAGATAAAAACGGTTGAAAAACACTGGCCTACTAGAAATAGGGTGAGCCCTCAACCAAAAAAGACACAGTCTGTGATGGTTAATTTTAGGTGTCAACTTGATGATATCAGGAGCCCCACAGATGGCTGTAAAGCCTAATGTCCTAGAGAGGGTTTCCAGAAGAGACTGGCGTTTGAATCGGTGGGCGAGTAAGGAAGACCCACCCTCACCCAATGTGGGCGGGCCCCATCTCATAAGCCCTATCTCATAAGCAGACACAAAAAGGTAGAGGAAAGGCAATTTCTCTCTCTCCTGGACCTGGAACGCCCTTCTGCAGTCCTTGGAGGACACAAGCACCAAAACATCCCTCCCATTCCAGCTTCTCAGGCCTTCAGCCTTAGACTGAGCATGACACCACCAACTTCCCTGGTTTTGAGGCTTTTCAACTTGGCCTGAGTCCTACACCCTACCCCTGGTCCTCTGGCTTACAGATGGTCCACCCAGGGATTTCTCAGCCCCCGTATCACATGAGCCAATTCCCCTAATGAATTCCCTCTCCCACCTATCCATGTCTGTCCTATGGGTTCTGTGTCCCTGGAGAACCCAGACTAATACTTGGCTATGGGGAAATGCCATGTGCCAGAAGAGACTGAAGCGGGGCTGCCACAGCCAGAACAGCAGACGGCGGCAAGCATCAGAAGCGGAGAGGAGCACGGAGCAGATTCCTGAGACCCTCCAGAGCTTCGGGAGAGTACAGTTCTGCTGGTATGACACCTACATCCTAGCACTCTGTTACAGCAGCCCTAGGAACTAATAAATGTACCACACATTGTCATCATTTATTATCTGTCACTCTCACTAGAAAATAAGCCCCACGAGAACAAGATTTTGGCTCTTCTTGTTCAGTGCAAAATCCCCAACACCTCAATGGTGTCTGAGACCAGCAGGCACTCAGTAACAGTCACTGAACGAATTCGGAGTGAATGGAGGGAGGCAAGGGTGCTACAGTCATCCCAGAGGGCACAACTGAGAGCTGACATTCTAACTCCAGAGACAGAAGAGCCAGGACAGGAACTGAACTGGAGACCTTGGTCATTCGTATGATAAATACCAAGCACCACTTTAGTCCCCAGAAGGGGACTCCAAGGAGTCAAAACTAAGCACAACCTAGCGTGGTGGGAAGGAAAGGGCAGGATCCCATCTCAGCCCTACCCTCAGTGAGGGCCATGACCTTAAATAAGCTACCCCACCCCCGGGGGCTCAGATCCCTTACCTACAAAGTGAAGGGTGGATGAGAAGCCAGGTCTACCAGCTCTCTAAGAGGTAAGCGAGGCTCATTTTAATTTCTACTGCAGCAGAGAAGTCTTCTCATGCCTTGGGAGCCAGGTAGAAAATCAGTCTCCATTCTGCTGACTTGCCTTTAAAGCAGTACCCCAGGGCACTTAGGACACTCTAAAAGCTCTCACATCATGGGCCACCATTACCCCATCTGTGTAATTTTCCCACACATTGTCAAGACTCATACCATGACCTCCGTATCCAGAACTCTCAGGCCTGGTTTGTGCCGTCCCTGGGTGGCTCTGCTCCTCCCAGGCCCACAGATGACAAGCTCACTCACCAAGCCGACTTCCCAAGCGAAAGACTTCCTTACCCTCTCTGGACTCCAGCAAGTCCCAGCATACCTTTGGCAGACTTACACCTGTAATCTCTCCCTGCATCTGGCTCCAAGAAATGCATGGCAGTGTGGAGGAGAGGGGGAAGAACCTCAACTCCTCGGGCACAGATCTTGCCCCACTTCTGCTCTGCCCCAGCCAGCTGGGTGGCACGGTAACCCCACTTCACCTTTCAGGGCCTCACTCAGCCACCCCTAAACAAAAGAAGGGGCTGTGCTGGCAATCCCCCAGCCCTTGACCCACCTAAAAAAGTGAACAGAACTTTGCATGTGGGGCTCTGGCACGCTCTGGGGAGGTGGGTCACAGCAGGAGCAGCACAGGAAGAGAACACCTAAACTTATTCTCCTGGCCCCACTGCCCACCTTCACCCTCATTCCCACAGCGCCATCCTCACTGCCCTAGGCAGCTACTAATCTCCTGACCTCCTTTTTAACGTTACCAGGTTATGTCCATTTCATACGGATTTAGCAAATACAATATGTGGTCCTGCAAAATAGGAATAGTTACTTAAAACTACTGAGAACTTATTAGGCAATACACTGAGAGCTTTATAAACAGTCTTTTCATAACAACCCCTCCAAGTAGTAGGTACTAATTATGATTTCTAGTTTACAAGGAAGAAGCTGAGGCCCAGGGAGATAAAATAACTGCTCAAGTTAGTACTCGGCTATAAGGAGCTCAGCGGGAACCAGGCGTCAGCCTCACTCACAGCTGCACAGATACAGGATGCTGTGGTCCAAGAGGCCTGGGCTTCCCCAACTCCACGGTGTCCACTGGGCAGCCCAACCAGGAAGGCCTCCTGATGCCTCCTCTACCAGTCCACTGGTCAAGCCTCTCAAATACCTTCTAAGAAGCCAGAGCTTCTCCTCCCCCACCCAAGCACCTGAGAAACAAACCACCAAAATATTCCCCCCAGCAAGCCCAGCTGGAAGAAAAGACCTGCTGAGCTAGGACAGGCAGCTCACTCTGCCTCATTCCCAGAAGCAACAGCGCCTGATTCTCCACTACACAATCTTCAAACATTCTCCCAGTTCAGCTCCCCACTCTGGAATTCGGGCCTCAGCAGTGCAGAATAGGCTTGTCTCAACTGATACTTATATACCCTTGGTTCCTCAGGGGAGAGGTTTGGAGAAATACCCAGGTAAGTTACACCAAAATTAAAGAGTTCTATTACCGTGCCTAGCATCCAGGAGAAACAGAACCAACAGCATTGGCTTCAAAGCACCCAGGGCAGAGCCAGAGTCCTCAGAGCTCAGCTCTCCTCCATGGTTACTGGGCACCCACCCACTCTCAATGCCCTAAGTAGGCACCGCCAAGACCCAGAGGCTAAACGGTGAGTCTCACACCTCACCACTAACCCGTGCAAGGCCTACTAAACACAGTCCATTTCTGCACCCAGCAGAATGGCAGCCCCATGCACTACTGGGAGTTTAAAGTGGTACAGCCCTGAGAGCATAGTAGGTACTGCTGTAATGTTTTAAATGAATTTAACATCTGACATAACAATTCCACTCCTAGAGAAATACTAAGACGTGCATACTAACACGTATGAATGAAGGTATACAAGTTGGTTTCTATGTCCATCAACAGGGGACTGATCCATAAATTATAATATACTTATGCCAGAAAATAGTTTGCAGACAAATAAAAGACGAATTAAAAGATCTACCCACATGAAAAAAAAAATTCCAAGATCTATTATGTGAGAAAACAAACAGCAAAACAATATATATGATACAATCCAATG
This sequence comes from Galagoides demidoff, assembly GCA_963574575.1. Classification (NCBI taxonomy): domain Eukaryota; kingdom Metazoa; phylum Chordata; class Mammalia; order Primates; family Galagidae; genus Galagoides; species Galagoides demidoff. The sequence continues at coordinate 4,310 of CAUYQV010157915.1, read as the reverse complement.
TATGCTTACAAAAGAAACAAAACCATATGTATGAGTGTCCACATAGGCTGACAGACTCGGGATATGCGTCCAACTGCTAAAACCAGTGCCCTCTGAGGACCTGGCCGGAGCGGCAGATGGGAGGGCACTGGGCGAAGGGGACTTGACCTGTCTCCCTTATATCCTTCTGTACTACGGAAAGGGAGGGCAGGGTACAGGAACAGAATATACCCACATGTCACCTGTATGATAAGTTAATAAAAAAAGAAACCGAACCGATTAAAAAACACTATTACCACCACCCTAAGAGGGTTCTCGTGCCAACATAAAATTGCTGCACTCACCTGAACAGGTTTCTGTGCTGGATTCTCAAGTCTTCCAAGACTTACAAAGTTCAAGCCAAGTCCTAAGCCACTGACAGGCTGGATCAGGATCAACAGGGAAGAGGGAAATGTGGGATTTGAGGAGAACTTCAGCCAAAGTTCTGTGACGGCTGCACGCCGGTCCCACACTGAACCTGCCTTAGTGCAGGCCCTCCCTCCTCTCACCTCCACAATATGAGAAAAAAGCCAAAACCAGGATCAAGAGAAAATTCCCTTTCCCACAGCAGAAGAGAGGCCTCCCGGGTCACCAACACAGCTGTCTCCAGACAAGTCAACCCTCCCCACAAAGGCACCGCGGGTGGTGCCAGGCTCTGGGGACTGCAGGACAGCCAAGACTGGCAGCCCCAGGGCCACTCAGTCAAGTCCCTCCACTCCGGGAGTCTTTTCGGCTCACCAAGCTGAACCAGGATACAAATCAGATGCCTCTGCCAACAAAACAGCAACAACATGGAAAAAAGAATGATAAATCAATGGTATTCTGGCTAAACATATACTTCTTTCTGCTTGCCTAAGCAGTGGCACGGCTGCAGATTTAAACATTTGATAAATATCTGTTTCTGCTTCCCAGGCATAATTAAAACAAACACACCCCTACAAACACACACAACTAACACAAAGCAAAAAGAAAACCAAAGGGGCTTTGCTGAGGACATACTGATCACGGGGTGGGCATGGCAGGTCATGTGCGCAGGAGAAAACACTCTGCTCTAAAACACATACCCTGCCTGGCAAGGGCTCTCACCACACACAACAAACTCACAGAAGACTTAACAGTCCGTGGTTAGAAGTGCTCTCTTTGGGGGAAAGGAGTAAGCACCAAGCAGAAGGTGGCTGAGCAGAGTCGTCCAGAGACTCACCACCAGAGACCCGAGACCTTGTGGCTGAAGCTGCTGGGAAGCAGTCATCTCAACAAAGGTAAAACCACCACCTCTTTGCAGGGAGATCACAGCCCAGGTAAGGCCAGAGCCTGAGTAACTGTCAAGGGAAGCTGAAAATCAAGTTTCCTACTGTGTCTGGCACTCACTAGGGAACAGTGCACAAGACCAGGATGTCCCTGACCTGGCAACAGACTCCAGCCAACCATCTCCCTGTGCTGACTCTGGCTCACCTGAGTATGACTTGGCTCCCCACAGACACTATGACCTTCAAGAGAGGGTGGCCTCAACTTCCCTCGCCATTCATTGCCACCCTAGTGAGCAATGGTTCCTGGTCAGTCCCTGCGCATTTGGTGACCGCAAGTTAACTCCAACTGGGGCAGATCAACCTTAGAGATCAGCTGGAACTGAAGACCAAACTCTGTGGGTCCCCTGTGCTGTTAGGGACGGTGAAATACTATGCCCCAGAAAGATGTCTTCCTTCTGGCACTTTTTTCTTGAAGTTTCAAAGCTCAAACCAGCTTTCCCAAAATGGAGTGTGTGGATTGCGGTTTCATCCTCTGAGATGCTCCTAGAAAGGTAGGGATGATAGATAAGGCCGGGGAAGGTACAGAGAGGGGAAGGCTCCTTGAGGCTGTACTGAGAGATGATAGGGATGGTAAGGCCGGGTAGGTACAGAGAGGGGAAGGCTCCTTCAGGCTGTACTGAGGCCTCGTCCCCTAACTCAGCTAAGAGACAAAGGGAGGCACTTCTGGTGTCTGCAGAGATGGTTTTTCGTCTGTGCACAGTTACTGTGCCCAACCCCCATCCCTGGGAGGGTCTGAACTGACAGAAGGAATGGGAAGGAATGAGGAGAGGGAAGGGATCACTCAGATTTGAGTCCTGGTCGCCACCGACTCAAATATCCAAAGGGACTGAGCTCTGTGGATTCTGATAAGTTCCCTTTCTCCCTCGCCCCAGCCACTGTCTTCATCTTCATGTCCTAAGTTCAGGCCCTCATCATCTCTCGTGCTGATCACTTTAATGAACTTGTTTCTCCTAATTTCTACTTCACAACTCCACATAGCCTGCCGCACTAGCTTTCTAGAAAACAGACCTGACCCTCTCTCTCCCTTAATGAACCCCCAGCTTACAGGACTGAGTCCCCAGCCCTTGGCAGAGTGTGCAAGGCCCCTGCCCACCTTTCTAGCTGGAAGCACAGGTTCTGGAATCCCACAGATCTCAGCCAACTGTGAGATGAACCGCTTGCTGGCTGTGTCAATGCCCGTGTGTTTCGGTACCCCTTCCACATCTGTGAGTTGGGAACAGCACAATCAACCTCCCGGAGTGGCTGTGAGGACTGACTCCAAGTTGCACAGGGCCTAATTCTCCAAGAATGTTCCCAACTCCAGCATCCCCAAACTGGTTCCAGGGTCCTCTCTCATCCCCACCTTGCTATGTCTCATTTGTTCATTCTTCCTAATGAATGAACAATAATTAACTCAAAAGAAGGCACGTGAAAGGCATAAAAATTGAGGGTCATAAACATAAAAATTAGGCTACCAAAATGTGAAAGATATCAAAATTAATTATCAAATCAATGTGGGAGGAAAGAACCAATGGAAACAGAAGAAAACATTATTTGGGGAGGAAATTGTTTTTACTATATAAATCTCTGACATTTTGGACCTCATTTTTTCAAAGATTTAGGGTAATGACATTTCAATAGCTGACAAGACAGTCCTTTTTTTTTTTTAAACTATTTCTTAATTAATATCTTTGGAGAACTAAGAAGCACTTTAATAGACTGACTGAATCTTAATAAAATTCTCAGAGCAATTCTGGCACCAGTCACAACAAACACCCTCTTGAAATTTAATTTCCTTTCAGCATACAATTTACTATGGAAACTCATTTATGATGCCACCCCTACCAGTCAAATCTGCCTGGAGCACAAAAACTTCAAAGTTCCAAAAGAGAACCTGATAGGAACAAGATGGAAATTGGTCCCATATTTAGACGAATCTGACATCTAACAGGAATGTCCCCCACACCAAACATTCCAGCTTTGCAAGTCAGCCAGATTCAACTCCTCCCTCCCCCTACACTCCAGGTCTCCCTCTAGACACAACCCCCAAATTCAATATTCCAATAAAACAAATAAAAAAGGTGAGAAGGTCACAAAATGAGCAGAGGGAAACTAGTTCATCCACTTTCAACTTTCTGTCAAAGACCTATCCTTCCTGGCTTATGGTTTTTCCAATGCCCTTCTCTTAGACAAGTCGATCACAGGCTCCAGAATGTGCACTGTATGGTAGGGATTCAAGTGGGAAGGCAAAGCTAGGTTTTCGGTACAAAAACAGACCTTAAAAACCCCACTCCTGGCTCGGCGCCTGTGGCTCAATCGGCTAAGGCGCTAGCCACGTACACTTGAGGTGGTGGGTTCGAATCCCCAGCCCGGGCCGCCAAACAACAATGATGGCTGCAACCAAAAAATGGCCGGGTGTTGTGGCGGGCGCCTGTGGTCCCAGCTACTTGGGAGGTGGAGACAGGAAACTCGCTTGAGCCCAGGAGTTGGAGGTTGCTATGAGCTGTGATGCCATGGCACTCTACCCAGGGGGATAGCTTGAGGCTCTGTCTCAAAAAAAAAAACCCCATTCCTGGTCCCAATGAAAAACTTGGAATCCCATTATCCCAAATCACCTGTGGGCAAAATTGAGCAGAGTGCAGATGCCAACCTTTAATGAGCACCCACTGCTCGTCTGTCTGATGTAAGGCAGATGACATTACCCTTATTTCACATAACGTGGAAACCAAGCTCAGGCCGGTCAGGTCATGGGCTCACTATTTACACCCAGGCCCACTAGACTCCCAGTAATTTTTTTCTTTTCCAGGTTAATGTGAGGGTACAAACTACCAGGTCAGTATATTTAAATTTGTTAGGTAGAGTCCCTCTTGTAGTTATGTCCTGCACCCAAGAGGTGTGCCATATACCCCTACATTATGCCCATTAAGTGGGAACATCGCAAACCTTCCCTCCTTCCCCCTCCCCCACTTGAATTGAGGTTTTCTCTGGTGTGGGTGTGAATTAGTT
>CAUYQV010157914.1:0-19813 GCA_963574575.1 Galagoides demidoff | reverse complement strand
GTTAATTTCTTTTTTTTTTTTTTATTTTTGAGACAGAGCCTCAAGCTGTCGCCCTGGGTAGAGTGCCATGGCATCAAAGCTCACAGCAACCTCCAACTCCTGGGCTCAAGCGAGTCTCCTGCCTCCACCTCCCAAGTAGCTGGGACCACAGGCGCCCGCCACAACGCCCGGCCATTTTTTGGTTGCAGCCATCGTTGTTTGGCAGGCTGGCTGGATTTGAACCCGCCACCTTAGGTGTATGTGGCTGGCACCTTAGCCACCTGAGCCACAGGCATGGAGCCAAAAGTTAATTTCTATTATGAATAACTCTTATCCAAAGTGCTGTTTTTCTGGATCAGAAATCCCTACCCTTCCCCTTTATAACAAGTTTTCATTTTGATTTCCTCAAAGTCACTCTATTTTGTGTAGAGCAGTAAAAAGCCACATCTCTTTTTTTCTGGATGTTTTAAAACATAATGAAACATCTGAGAACTTTTAATTTTCTTAGATCTATCTTCCCATCTCTATTATTGTCTATAATTCTTCTAAATGAATATTTGATCATTACATATTTGTTTTGTCAGTGTTCATCCTCAGTGTTCAAATAGCTAACTTAGATGTACAGAAAATGGGAAATAATAGGGTGTTAATAAATAGAAATCCTTGCAGGAGGAGAGTGTAATTGTTCCTCATTTGTAAACAGTGTGGGGCACATGGTCTTCAGAGTTAGATTTATCTGGACAGAATTTTCTAGCCGGTGCTGATATAGTACAATGAGTTTGTTCTCTGTTGTGAGCTCTACCAACATAGACAAAGTTCATGTTGAATGACTAGCTTCTTACATGCATCTCTTGTATTCTAAAAGTTGTCTTCTAATTGGATATTAGTAAGTTTTACATGATACACCCTATGAGTAATAGATAAACCTCATCTATAAGGTTCCAGACTATTTGCCTGATAAGCTCTGCTTTGTCTTAGAGCACTTACACCCATAATGATAGGAGGTTCTTGAGATTTTGGAGTATTACTTTTCTGATTAACCTGGGATTCTGACAAATCTGGAATGTAGGGTTTATGAGTGAAATTGGATTTGGATAGCCAGTGAATCATCTGCTTAGATCTTAGCAATAGATGTCATTTAAATATGAATCCATTGAAAGCAATAGAGTTTGCTAAGCATTATGACTTCTTTGATGATTTTCCATCTTTTTTTTTTTTGGCTTTCTAGTCTCTCTTTCCTTGTCTTTAATCTTGTTCTTCAATGGTGCTTTCCCCAAGGCCAGTCTTTTTATTGATAAAGTAAACTGTCTTTATTGCTCAAGAGAAGCCAGCGTTAGGTATTATAAGTACTTTGAAAACACCTGAATTGGTTACATTCCAAAAAGTGTTGTTATTATTTGTTTATTATTATTGTCCTAATATTGATTAGGACAGTGATAACAAAACCCGAAAGATGTCTGTATAAATTATCTAGTTGTATAGGCTATCTTTTCCCTCAATTATAACACACAGCAGTGACTCAAGAAGGCAAATAGTACTTGAAATTCACATTACAGGCTTGGCGCCTGTGGCTCAATCAGCTAAGGCGCCAGCCACGTACACCTAAGGTGGCGGGTTTGAATCCCCAGCCCGGGCCCACCAAACAACAATGATGGCTGCACCCAAAAAATGGCCGGGCGTTGTGGTGGGCACCTGTGGCACCAGCTACTTGGGAGGCGGAGGCAGGAGACTCGCTTGAGCCTAGGAGTTGGAGGTTGCTATGAGCTGTGATGCCATGGCACTCTACCCGGGGGGATAGCTTGAGGCTCCGTCTCAAAAAAAAAAAAAGAAAGAAAGAAAGAAAGAAATTCACATTACAGAGGGTACATGTATAAATAAATTTCTTATCTCACATCTTTCCCATTACCAATATAACAGAAATACCTCCCATCTTAACACAGTTAAAAGAAGCCCTCTAACTCATAGTGGAAGCTTTGAACAAAGCTAAGTTATAAAGGCAGAGCAATTAATGAAAAAGCTTTTCTAATGCTTTTTCTCCTATCACTCCACTCAGTAGGTGCTGTTAAGGAGGCTAGAATTTATGTTCAGCACCTCATATGGCCTACACCTCCAGTTAATATACTGTGAATCCTAAGATCTAAATTAACCCATAGTGCAAGAAGTTAACATATCTCATGAGAACATGTTTTCTGTTATGTGAAATCACTATCTTTAGTTATAGGTAATATATATGTTAAGTAAATATTAAGTAATGCTAGGCACAGTGACTCATGCCTATAATCCTAGCCTTTTGGGAAGCTGAGGTGGGAGAATTGCTGCACGTCAGGAGTTTGCAACCAGCCTAACCAATAAAGCAAGACCCTGTCTCTACAAAATAGGAAAAATTAGACGGATGTGGTGGCACATGCCTGTAGTTGCCACTAAAAGCCAGAGCCAGAATCATAGAGTCACTGCCGTACTCTTGGGAGGCTGAGGCAAGAGGATTGCTTAAGCCCAGGATCCTCAACCTTTGAGAATACAGTGAGCTATGATGACAGTAGTGTATTCTAGCATGAGACCTTCTCTCAAAAAATAATAATAGTAAATGAAATAGAAAATACTAAGTACTTTTGGACACCAGACAACACACTTGGAAGTTGTGTAATAAAACTGGCTTTAGACACAGTTTAGTGGTTACGTCCTATACTTGACAGACCTAACCCCACTCGGTTGGAATCTGGGACGTACGCATTTAAAAAGCCTGCACTTTTTACTGCAGAGATAAAACCCCAAAAAGAAGGGGGAAGAATTAGCTTACTACGTGCTTTACTGTCATAACTACAGTTAATCCTCAGAATAATTCTATGAGATAATAATGGTAGTACTAAAAATAGCTAACTTTTTTTGGATTTTTACTTTGTGCCAGGCAGAATCCTATGTGCTTCATAGTGACTAACTCATCTAATCCATATGCTGAACCCATGAAGGTAGATACTATTATTATCTTCATTTTAGAGGGGAAGGACCAGTTTAACCCAGGCAGTCTTAACACTAGAGTTAACATTGTTAATATACTGTGTTGCCTCTAGTAGGTGTAGTGGTACCACAGTTTATAGATGGGGAAACTGATGAGCCCAAGGTTACACAACTGGTAAACTTCAGGACCAATATTTGTCAGTCTGATTCTAAAGCCCAGACTCTCTCCACTATATCACATGGACTGCATTTACTTATAAGAGTTGGGGTTGACTGGAATACACAATAGCCAATAAGAGTACTGCTTTTAGAGTAAATGATTAGAAAATTTCTTCAAAAGTTGATGCAGTTGATCTCTTGAGTAGACTTGAATGATGACTATTTTTTGTGAATAGGGCACACCTACTCAGAGGAGTCGCTCATTTGCTAAGTCTAATTGTTAAGAGTGAGTGGATGAGTTACTAAGAAGGCAAAAATTGCAAGATGGTGTTCCAGTTACCTATTGCTGTGTAACAAACTACTCTGAACCTTAATGATTTAAAAATCAACCATTTTATCGTAATCTTGTGGATCAGAAATTTAGGAAGGGCTCCTCTGAGCAATTCTTCTGCTTCCTATGGCAATGACTCAGGTCAGCTACTGTTATTTAGCAGGTGGTTGAATTGGTTTGGAGGGTCCAAGATGATCTCACACTACACTTTGGTGGGAAGGGCAAGAAGGCTGGGCTCACCAGGACTCCTCTCAGGAGTGACAGGGATGCTGCATGAGTTCTCTCCCTTACGGTAGTCAGACTTATTACAGGGCAGCTCAAGCCTCTAGCTCTTAAAAGCCAGAGCCAGAATCATAGAGTCGCTGCCGTACTCTTAGTCAAAGAACTCAGTGGGGCCAGGCATGGTGGCTTACTCCTATAATTCCAGATTTGGGGAAGCCAAGTGGGAAGATTGCATCAGTCTAGGAGTTCAAGACCAACATGGGCAACATAACAGGACTTTGCCTCTGTTATTTTAAAAAATAAAAAGAATTCAAATCTTTTTTATTCTGGGTCAGCCAAGATTTCAGGGGAGAGGAAATACCCTACCTCTCATAGAAGTTATGTCAAGGATTTGGGACCATCTTTAATCTGTTGCAGGTGACATTAGGTGTTGTGATTTGCGTTGACTCTTCTGTGTTCGTGTAGGTCCATTTTTGTGCTATAGAAACCATTTATTATGTCTACTGTGGGTCAGTACAGGAGTTAGAAAGAGAGTGAGGTAAATACCTAGAGTATATGTCATTAGTTGTCCCCTCCCAAGTTTCATTTATCTTGTAACAAAATTTCCAACTTTTTCATTTTGTACTGTGTTCCGAGTTGTCAGCATTTGCCTGTCTTTACTGTGAAGCCATAATGCCTACATGCTGAGCCAGAAATACTGCAGAGAGTAAAAAGCTCACTGTTCTAAAGTTTAATTTCTTAGAGATGTCAGCAGTATTTAAAGTTTGCAGATAGGTGAAAATTCCTATGGTATGGAAAAATCATATGGCTACTAAATCTCCATGAACAAGAGTTTCTAGCACAGTGGTTCTCAGCCTTCCTAATGCCTCCTAATGCCGCGACCCTTTAATATAGTTCCTCATCTTGTGGTGAGACCCAACCATAAAATTATTTTCGTTGCTACTTCATAACTGTAATTTTGCTACTGTTATGAATCATAATGTAAATATCTGCTATGCAGGATGTATTTTCATTGTTACAAAGGGGTCCCAATTCACAGGTTGAAAACTGCTGTGCTACCAGGTGGCTAGATGCATCATATTCTTGAGACAGTGAAAGTTTTACCTACTTATCTTAGTCTCATCTCTGCCTCCATCACACCCCACCCAGCAATGATTTGTGCTAGATGATGAATACATTCCTCCTATTCTTACTACCTTTCATGTAGGAAAATTCACCCAATTTTATATGTCATTAATCTTGTGAAATTAGCAATTGCTACCAGCTTCTCTCATTTAAAATAGCAGATCATTGAGGATTTTTGATTTTTGGCCAGATTTTTCAAATTTAGGATCCCTTAAATAAACCTCTGCTACTTTATTAGAGTGTTTCTTCCCCAAGAACACTCTTAAGAAAACCCTCAATGATCCCCAAGAACAAATACTCTAATAAATTAGCAGAGGTTTATTTAACTTTCCCCAAGAAAAAATATGGGCAGAAAATGATTTTGCTGTACAAATGATCATCCCCAAATCAATAGAGTTCTTAAGAAAGGTTTGAGATTATACATTCCATGTGTAGTAGAGTCCTAGAGAATTAGCTGTGTGGCCTTCCTGTTGGTCATCCCTAGTTTCATATAGTATAAAGAGATCTCTGTTCCTAGGTCAGGCGTCAGGCATTGCAAATATGAGAAATAAAAGGGATACTCAAGACTGAAGACTTAATTTAGGGTGCCTCAAAATCCTGGGAAGGAGAAAAGAATTTTGTAGTCGGATAACCAGAGATGAAATGTTTGCGTCTTTTAGGCATAAAAATTAATTAGATTTTATCACGTAACAATTGAGGTGCATTTTATTTCTTTATTTTATTTTTTTTTCCAGTTTATCCTTAACATGGCAAGAGGAAAAATTTAATAAATAAAAATAAAAGATCCTTAAAACTTTTTCTTTTTGTTTGAGACAGAGCCTCAAGCTGTCACCCTGGGTAGAGTGCTGTGACATCACAGCTCACAGCAACCTCCCACTCCTGGGCTCAAGTGATTCTCCTGCCTCCACCTCCCAAGTAGCTGGGACTACAGTCGCCCACCACAACACCCAGCTATTTTTTGGTTGCAGCCATCATTGTTATTTGGAGGGCCCAGGCTGTATTCAAACCTGCCAGTTCAGGTGTATGTGGCTGGCGCCTTAGCCGCTTGAGCCATAGACGCCAAGCCCTTAAAGCTTTTTGATTCACATTTCCACTTCAGCATAATCCACTCTAGTGTAGTCTGCTCCTCATGACGGGGAAAAGTCCGTGAGGATGTAGTCCCAGGAAATGAACAATCTTATTGTCTGATAATCTCTCTCATTCTGTGTTACAGATTCTCTGTGAATCTTAGGTTTGAAATTATTTGATGGTTGTGTGAAAAATAATGCCGCTTCTGCAGTCTTGAACTGCAAAAGAGAATGAAGTCAGAAAAAGGAAACCTTGTAGATTGACAAAATATTTATTCTTTCTTTTCAGCATCACAAGTCTAAACCATTGCAAGCCAGTAACAACAACCAAGTGAGTAGAAGAAACTACTTAAGGCTTAGGTTTCTGCTTTTAGCCATATCTTGCAGCACATGTTTATGACATATTTGAAGATGATCTCCTGAGTTTCCTATAAAGTAACAGAGTCCTAACGAATGGTTCTCTAAGAACCACTGGAAAAACTGAATTGCAATGTAGGGAACAAAGCTTAAAATGTTTCCCCTGAATGCCAAATGTTAAAGGTCAGTAAAAGTATGACTGAAATCCATCTCTAGAATGGCTCTCAGAGAACAGAAATGTTTAGAATTTATATGGCATTTCCAATATTTTTACAAAAATAATTTTAAGTCATGTAACTTGAATTTTTTAACAATGAGCCTGATTTCTTTTTGGAAAACTGGCGCAATAAAAATGACACTAATATAATTCAGTTGTATATGTGTGTGCATTGAACATAGTAGTATACTAAAGAGAGTTCACACAAATAACTTTTGTGGAGAGTTTGGCTATTTTTTCATAAGTGTATGTTTATAAATATATTTACTCATCCACTGTGACCTTGGTAGCATAGAAGCATTTTATTAGCTGTATCCTTGATTCAAAAAATCAAATTCTTGGCATAATAGGCTATGAGAGCTTTTTGTTACTTTGTATTTTGGCTAAGAAGGTTATTTCTTGCACTTTCTATTTATAAAGATGTTATAACACAGTGCACCCACTTAGTGCACCTGTTCTTTAGAAACAAAAGATGTAGGTGTAAAGTAAAATATATGTTTAAAAGCCTGGCAAGAGGAGGGACCTCAAAAAAAAAATTGGCTTGTGTTTACCCAAGAAGGGCTGGGGATTAATTTAAAATTAGGTTGAAAATAGCAGTTGGGATAGGTGTACTGTTGTGAATTGCAATATTGCTGTGAGTTGCCAGCTGTGTGTATGTGAGTTTATGTGTGTATGTGAGAGAAAGATGTTTTAATGAAGGCAGATAAGTCAATGTAGAATATTCTACCTCCCACTAAAAACTGAGCATACTCAAGATTGCCCCACAGCCCCCAGAGCAGAAGGCTGGATTCCTCAGCCACTGTCCGCCACTTTCCTACACTCACTTCAGCTCCTCTACCTCTGAGCACTTGGCTGAAGAAAGAGAGTAGCTCTCTGTAGCAAGTAAAGGAAAGCCAGCCCCAAAATACAGAGGCTGCAGTATCTGAAATTCTTGTCATGTATAGTATCAATGTTTGGTTTTGTTGCCCAAGTGAAATAATGTGAGGACACTTGGGTTTAGTGCTTTTATCCACTGGCTTCTGTTCGGCAAGAATAGCCAGTAGAGGTGGAATCTTTGTTTTTAAAGATGCACCCAGCTCCTTTGAATGATGTGAAGCATTTGTTTGAATCCTTTTCTCTTTTAATTGCCATTTGCAGTCCACTTCTGGGGGGACTAGAATATTAGCTGTATTTTCCTGGTAATCAGCCTTCTCCCATTCTTACATGGAGGTGTGCATGACATAGATTTGCAAATGCCCTATTATACTTTTAGTCACTCCAAAGAGAGATAGATATTCTTGTCAATGCCAATACTTTGGTAATAGTCAAGATGGTGGCTCTCGAATGTTGTAGGTGTCAGAAAGTTCAGTTTCAGTTGTCAAATGCCACTAGGCAGACCACCTAATTTTAATGCAGTTGTAGCACTCAACTGATTTCCTGCTTGGGGCTCTAGCCCACTGTGCACAGCAGCTTACCTACCTTTTCTATATTTGTTGACAGTTGAGGAGGGACTGTTGCCCTTTGTTATCCTGGAATACTTTCTACCTTTTCATCCTCATGCACTGACTGGGTACAGTGTCCTAACTGGGATTCTCTGGTTAGAAGTGAAATGAGTGAGACGTTTTCAAATCTTTAGAGGTTGGCACCTGTGTTTGAGGTAATAGCTGGTATTGGCTTTCCTCGTGACTTTGGATAGGGCAAGTAGAGATACAGAGAATGTGAAATTCCAAGTAAAGAGACAACTGATACAGTAAGTCCTGCCCAGTTACGGTGTGAATCCTGTAGGAAGATGAGGTGGTAAAATCATAGGAATCTTTTTACCACAACTATTTTGTTTTAACGGTAGAATAGTTAGTTCTCAGCCTGTAAGCCATTCTAATATCTTAGACTCAGGAATTAATTCCTGTTTAGGAAAATTTTTCCTTGTGGCTTATTGTTTGTGCCCAGAGTCTTATTTGTCTTCTGATCTTTTGCTATAACACAGACTTAGAGTACAGTCTTACCTAAGTCAATACTCTACTGTTGGTATTGCTGCCTATTATAGCCAAAGTGAAAAATGCCTAGGTAATTTGACTGCGGTATGTTAAGTCCATGAAGCTAGAAGGAAGTTACGGAGCCTTACCTCTCTTCCCTCTGGCATGGATGAACACTGGTCTTATGTATTCTATTATAGTACTAGTTGGCGTCTCTGTCTTGGCTACACATTTGAATTGCCTGGGACACCCTGTAGACATTTGCATTTAATCGGTCTGTTGTGCATTCTGGGCTTTCATTCTCCTTAGAAGATTCTAACATGCAGCCAAGGTTGAGAATTGCTGCCTAGCATCCATGTAGTTTTTGGCAAGATAACCTCAATCAAGTTCCCTTTGACCTAAGATATCTTTATTGACATCCCATACGTGGCTCTCAAATTAAAGCTTACAGTAGGCTAAGGCTCAGGTAGTAAAATGGATGATCCATTTATCCTCAATAATAATCCTGGAGGGCGATATTACCATCCATCCAGTTTTCTCTCTATACCAAATATGAAGTATGCATAAGTAAACAAAACAAATTTTCAAAGTCCCTCTGTAGAATCCTCTCTTTTCTTTGTATATGTAATCTGAGAGGAGATTTCTCAGTTCTGCTAGTTGAAATACAGCACTTGAATTTATTATAAGAGCCAAGCCCAAACTCCCTAGGGTGGTTTTTATTGGTAAAATGAATAGGGAGCTTTGTTAAAGTTAATGGAGAAAAGGAAGGACCCTGCCTGGGGTACTGGTGACCCTGTGATTGCTCACCTCTTAGCTTGCCTTCTCAGTGGCATTTCAGCATCAAGTGACTTTCGCTTTTCCTGGATTATTCCTTTGCGAATGAACCAAACTAGCTAAGGCTTAAATATTTCTGAATATTACCTGAAAATGTGAAATGAGTCTTTTTAGAATCTTTGTTCTAAGATGTCAAAGACCTAAACAAGGAAATCCAAAATGGGGTTCCAACTCTCCCATTCTTCTTACTCCAAATAGCAAGCAAACCTTTAGTGGCTGTCACGTTTGTTACTTGCCCCCATGGCATCACACATGATAATGGGCAGGGGAGAACTGTTTTATTACTGCTTACAAAGTGAGCACCACTGTTCAGCCTAAGTAACTACCAAGTGACTTGTAACTTGTGAAAGAAATTTGTATTTAAGAACAAGTTCTAATGTAGTAATCTTTCTTCTGAGAGTATTCTGGACCCCATAGAAAATTTCATCCATATATTGCCTACAAATAATTGATCATTTGAGCTTCAAACAGGTAGTGTGTGCAAGAAGAAAAAGTAGGTCAAGAAAAAACGTTGGTTAGTGCAGGGAACTGAATTAACATCAGACTATGAAACTTCATTAAAGCAGCATTAAGGCCTGGGTGTTTGCTTAGCATGTAAATGCTGCAGTGTCAGAGAAAATGCCTCTGATGCCTTAGAAAATTTGCTGAAGGCTTCCTTTTATTGGATAGAGTAGAAAAGCAATAACCTTTGGGAGAGTAGCCCCCTGCCCCCCTTAGGGTTATCATACTGAAGAACGTTGTGGAGTGCTGTGAAAAATGTTGAACTTTATGCAAATTATACTGCACTGAATTTTAAGATTCTGGAGAGGAGAGTAGAGGAGGAGGCTGGGAAAGTAATAGTGAAAGCAGAATACATAAACTTGTACTCTGTTTAAAGTAAGGAATAAAACAAATCCCCTAACAGAAATTCTCTATCAGCATTGTTTAGTTCAGTCAAGCTCTTCTGCCCTAAAGCTGATTCTTAATCCTCTCTAGGAAATCCTTTCTGAATCAGCTAGACAAATGTTAGTTTGACTACAGTTTCACCATCCTGACCAATGAAAAACTTTGCTAAATTATAGGCAAGTGTTCTATCTCAGCACATTAACTTTTAATCTGCTGTGATCTGTGTTCACAGTTTGAGCCCATTGCATTCTTCCGTGGTCTGATAGCAGAATTTACATGGATCTGCCAGTACAGTCAGGAACCAATGTCTTCCTCCCCTTTAAAAAACCTTAAAATTAGAACTGTCCGTTTTTGGTGTATCAGTAAGTGTATAAAGGGAGAAGTACATTGGAAAAGCATTCAGATTTCCTGGCCTCTTACGATTTGTGAGTGGGACTCGGTCACGCTCTGCCTCTGAGAAGAGAAGAGAAGGCTTAGGGTTCAAAGATAGAAAAGTCAATGTAGCAGATATCTGGTTTCCTTCAGATGTTAAGTCTGAAAGAAATCTATCCAGCTTTCTATGGTGCTTATATGATGGGTGACAGCTGTCTCCCATCTACCTGTCCCTGGCACTGTGCCTTCACACTGGTCACTGTGAAAAGCAGGTCACACTGGACTCAGAGGCCAGAATCCAGGACAAGTTCCCTCTTCTCATGTTGAGCCCATCACTTCTTTGTATAGCTGATAATGTAGCATTTACTTCTCTTTGCAAAACTCTTGGGGTTTTCCCCCCAAGAAATAGTAAAGCATTTTAAAGAAACCTAGTCAGAAATTCAGATGCTGGTGGTAGCTATCAAATAAAGAGATCATAGGAAAATCTCACTTCCCCACAGTTGATACTGACTGATAGCAAGGATCAACTATACCTGCCTCTTCCTGAGTTTTTAAATGCTACCATAATATTTGTAAGCAGCAAAGTTACCTAATAGCATTTTTTTTACAGCTTGCTAATTGAGGAGGATTCATAATAAAACAGACAATCAATTTCTAAAATGTTATCCCTGAAAGGGAATGGAATAGAGTATTTTTAACTTTAAGAACCTACCAGTCTGTTTTTTTCCCTTTGGAAAAAACCTAATGTTCGAGATTTATATCTTTCATCTGAAGCAATTATTCCATTAATATTGAAGATGCCTAAGAAGAGTCAGTGAGCCAGGATAGTGCTCTTGTGCTGGGCTGGCTCTGTGCATCTTATTTCCTAAGAATATCAGTTTTTATTATGACCTTAGTTATAAATACCTATATATATAGGAATAGGATTTCCTCTCACCCCACCCTCCTTTAATCATTCACTTACATGTAAACCACGACCTACCCCATCCCCTTTTACTGAAAAAAAATGCACTTTAATTCCTAAGGAGAATGGCTGTTCCTGGCCCTGAAGCCAGATTACTTCAGGAGGAGAGTCAGAGAGGGAGAACTCTTGCCAAACCCTATGAAATTGACTGAATTCCTTAATATAAACACACAAATAATGACATCTATTTTTAAGCTGCCCCTACTCTTTACCAATGGGAAAAAGAAACAACCACCAAATTTTCCAAAAGAGTTCAAAATGTCTGATTTTGGAAGTTTCACTGGGGGAAAAAATATCTAATACCAAGTTCAACTACCGAATTATCAGAATATTCTGTGTTTTGTGGGAGGCAGAGTTATTTTTTATTAAAAGTCAAATGAAAACACAAAGGCTCTGAGATACACTCCTGCTTTGTGTCATTTCTAATTATGGGATGTGTTCTTCCTTAATTTGACAAGTGTTCTCAGTCTCTCCTCCTGTGGGTTCTGTCCTTCCCCTGATGACAAGCCAATAGTTCTTGGTGGGATTGCATGTCTCCTAGAGCCCCAGGAGCCCTGTCACGTCGGGGAGCAGGGAGGGCAGGAGGGTGGGCAGAGATTCGGGTTGGGGGAGGGAGATTCAAAGAAAGAGTGAAAATATGGGTTTATATAAACATATTTAAAGCAGTTTAGCAAAAGCTTTCTCGTTGAACAGCTTTAAGAATAATGTGAATGAATCTTAGCAACTTGGTTAGTAATCTGAAAAAGTCTATTAATGTATACTTGAAATTCTGTTTGTATAAAAATGCATTTTCTTCTTTATTTTAACACTGTGTAAAAGAACATTATGCATGTGAGTGGTTTGAGAATTAAATGATTTAATACTCAGATATGAATTTGTCTTGTGTATTTGGAGATTATTTGTTTAAATTTGGGGATTTTTTTAGTGTGATGGAATCCTAAGAATTCAGGCTCCCCCTGCTCTTCTGGATGTCTACCATCTTTCTAGATGAAGTAGTGACATATCTCTGTCTTTCATTTTCTTGACCCAGATATAGTTCCTGGGTAGAGAAGAACAATTGAAAGCATTTTTTCGAATGTCCCAATAACATCTCTTAATCATTTTCCCTTTTTGCATGTCTTCATTTCAGGTGTCACAGTCTATTCGTAATTGTGAGGTGGAAATACTTGCATTTATTTTTACTTCTATTCACAAACGAAAGTGGGAAGAGGTACAAAGAATAAGAACACCTTAGTTAACACAAGGGTTGGCTACTCTGCCCATGAAGATAATAGTGTTCAGAGGAACTTCCCTTATAAAAACCAGGAAGGGCCTGTTGGCCTTGAAGGTCACTCTGTTGGGGTTCAAGGAGCGGCCGGCAATCACGACGGCAGTACTTGCTGCGGCTTCACTGCCTTCTTCATTTACCTGCAGATCACACAGGAAGCAAAACTGCTACATTAACCACCTGCACCTCACGATTGGCAGGTGAACCATCCACTGACACGGCAATTCCTCCAAAGGCTTGTTTCCAGTAAAAACGTACAGGTGGGGCAGGTTGGCCTCCCTCTGAAACCCTGCTTTACTCCTGCTTTCGTCCAAGTGCATGTAAGGCACACGTGTAGGTTCAGGTTTCATGCTAGGTAACAAGTGTAAGAGTTCCATACATGTAATGCATGGACCAGAAATCTGAGTGTACACAGGTTGTCAAGTTTCTGGCCGCCACCATTGTATGTAATATTAAGAAAGGATTTTTTATTTATTTATTTTTTTGGTACAAGCTGCTGAAAGATTTTGACTTAAGATCAGAACCCTGTAATTGAAATACAGTACAACCTCCATAGGTGACCACTAAAGTTGATCTAATATTCATAGACCAGACATGCACCACATGTACGTATCGGTATAGTAGGCCTTGTTCCTTACATTGACCGCCTCTGTATGTGGACCAGTTTGTTACAGTCCATTGGGTGGTCAACTTACAGAGGTTGTATTATAGTTTCACTGTTCATGCATGAGGGTCCCAGATACAACTATTGCAAACAGCCACTCAGGACCTAGGGCCTATGAAAAGAGAAGGGGTCCTCTGGATGGATGAGATGGGTTTTTCTTGGTGTTATAGAGTGAAGCAACATTATTTGAACTTAGCTGATAAGAAGAATTATCACAGGCCACAGTCTAGGCCTAGAGGGAGACATTGTCAGAAAATTTAGCCCAAGGACCCAGAATATCATTTTTTTTTAAACCTAAAGTCATGTGGGCAGCGCCTGTGGCTCAAAAGGGTAGGGCGCCAGCCCCATATGCCTGAGGTGGCAGGTTCAAACCCAGCCCTGGCAAAAAAAAAAAAAAAAAAAAACCCTAAAGTCATCTTTGTTGGGAGTGAGAATGAGTCATGATGTGTCAGTGAAGAGGGGGCTGTAAGGACTAGCTCCTAACACCTGCCTAGGAACTCATCCCTAGACGTAAAGGTTACTGAGGGCAGTAGAGTCATCTGCTGGGTGCATCTCCACCACCACAGGCCTGAGAAAGCCAAGCAGACAGAGGCCAGGCCGGGGGGTATCTCTCAGCTCCTGCAGCAGCCGGTCTGAGCCTAGAGCCCACACCTGCACTCCATGCTTCCAGAAAGCCTGAAGCTGACCCCCAACCATAGCCTCCACCACCTCAGTCAGAGGGATCTCGTGTGCAAAGTCCCCAGACAGGGCTCCCTCTGAGGTCACTCACTAGCTTCAGAGAGCCATCCATTAATGGCTTTACCATATCTTCCTCTACCTGGGTCACCTGCACTGGCCCTTGTGCTCTGTTTGAGAGAGGCAGGGTTTAAGGACTGACTTTGCTCCATCCACCTTTCACCACATGAGCAATTTTTAATGAGAGTTAGAACCCTGAGGACTCAACTTCCCTTGCAGTCTTCCTAAGTGTTCTTTCTTTTTTTTTTTTTTTTTTTTTTTGAGACAGAGTCTCACTATGTCACCCTCAGTAGAGTGTGGTCATGTCACAGCTCACAGCAGCCTCGAACTCTTGGGCTTAAGCAATTCTCTTGCCTCGGTCTCCCATGTAGCTGGGACTACAGGTGCCGGCCGCAACACCCAGCTATTTTTTTGTTGCAGTTGTTGTTGTTTAGCAACGGCCCCCTACCCACAGGTGCCGCCACTAAGTGTTCTTTCTTCCAAAAATCCATACAGAAGAAGGTAAAAGTGGCGTCATTTTTTAACTTCCGAATCAGTCCAATACTCACGTAAAATCCCTTGCCCAGACCTCATCGCTGTTGTCCTACAGGCCATTACCATCCATCCACTTAAGACAGCAGTTTTCAACCTCTGGGTCGCAACCCCTTTGGGGTCGAACGGCCCTTTCACAGGGGTCACCTAAGACCATCCTGCATATCAGATATTTACATTACGATGCATAACAGTAGCAAAATTACAGTTATGAAGTAGCAACAAAAATAATTTTATGGCTGGGGGTCACCACAACATGAGGAACTGTATTAAAGGGTCACAGCATTAGGAAGGTTGAGAGCCACTGACTTAAGAGTTTCTATCCCCACACTGAGGTTTTGGGCACCTAGCCTTTCTGTTTAACCCAAACCCTGTTACCACTTGACTTAGACGATTAAAATAACTAGGTAAGAGACCCATTCAATGCCCTACCTTCCCATTTTTTTTGTCTCACCCAAACCAATAAGCATTTCCTTCATTCCACTTAAGCAAACCAGTTCTGTGACTACACTTTGGACTTGCCATCTCTTAGAACTGCTCTACCTTTGAAATTATAATTATAGCATCATTATCTCAGACTATACTCTTCTGTTCCTTTAAGATATCATATTTCCAGGCTTAGCACCTGTAGCACTATGGATACAGCACTGGCCACATACACCCAGGTTGGCAGGTTCGAATCCAGCCCAGGCCAGCTAAAACAACAATGACAACTACAAAAAAAAAATAGCTGGGTGTGGTGGCTGGCGCCTGTTGTCCCAGTTGCTAGGGAGGCTGAGGCAAGAGAATCGCTTAAGCCCAAGAGTTTGAGGCTGCCATGAGCTGTGATGCAACAGCACTCTACAAAGGGTGACATAGTAAGATTCTGTCTCAAAAATAAATAAATGAATAAATAAATAAATTTTATATATATATATATATATATCTCACATTTCCTCACTCTTATTGAAAACTTTTTTTTAGCCCTCGGTAGAGTGCCACAGTATCGTATCTCACAGCAACCTCAAACTTTTGGGCTCAGGCAATCTTGTTTCAGCCTTTCAAGTAACTGGGACTATAGGTGCCCACCACAACACTGGGCTAGTTTTTCTTCTTTTTTTTTTTTTTTTTAAGTAAAGGCAGTGTCTTGCTCCTGCTTAGGCTGGTCTCTAACTCCTGAGCTCAAGCAATTTATCCACTTAGTCTCCCAAAGTGATAGTATTACAGGCATGAGCCACAGCACCCAGCTACTCCCATTGAAATTGATCTGTCGTCCTCATTTCCCTGGACCCCTCCACTTTTTTTTTTTTTAAACAGAGTCTCACTGTGTCACCCTCGGTAGAGTGCCATGGCGTCACAGTTCGCAGCAACCTCCAACTCTTGGGCTTAAGCGATTCTCTTGTCTCTGCCTCCCAAGTAGCTGGAACTACAGGTACCCGGCTATTTTTCTGTTGCAGTTGCTTACCCAGCCCGGGCTGGGTTTGAACACACCAGCCTCAGTGTATTTGGCCGGTGCTGTAACCACTGTGCTACAGGCACTCAGCCAGACTCCTCCACTTTCCTCCAAACCAAACATTTCCACTAGGCTTGAGCCCTGGAACTATATTTACTAGCATCAGGTTCTGAAACTTTCTCCTCGACTATGATCTTCTTTCTTTGCAATTTCCTTAGTCCTATGAACTCTCTGACCCTGGCCTATATGCTCCTTTCCCTCATGGCCTGGCTACCCCAAAGAGTAGCCTGCACCAGTGGTTCCAAGATCTCATTGTTTGTCAGCATCCTCTGAGAAGCCTTACAAATGTTCAGATACTCAGGTCCCATCCCAAAATCTCTAAGGATGAAACTCCCCTGGTAACTAATGCTATCCGTCCATAGTTGAGCACTTGAGAATCAAAAGTTCCATAGGTTGGACATGGCTATTACTCCAACACAGGGTTCCTCAAACACACCTCAGTTGGGGGAACGCTAGGTTAACAACACTTAGCTATTTTCTTCATTTAAGACTTCTCAGACCTCAGCATGCCATGGGCATTGTTCCTCTCCCAAGAGGAAGGTATACATTTATTTGGCCACCTTTGTTTCCTGCAGTGAAGTCTAGTGCTCTATCTAGGTCTCCTTAGACACTGATCCACCCTCACCAGTTCCCCTTTCCTACCTTCCCTTTGCTTTTCAACTATTATACTTAGCAATGTGTGTGCCCTGTTCTGTCTTCAGACCATGAGGGTTTCAGGGCAGGGCTGCAGTAGTCCTCAGAGGACTACGGGTCTGGAATTTTCGGGGCACTGGAAATATGCCTTTTCCAAAGTTGTGTCCTGCTGTTCACATCTGCTCTCTACACCCTAAAAGCTAATGGAGCAAGAATTCCAAAGTTACAAATCTCATGAGATACTGATATATGGAATAATAAAGCGGTAAGAAAGCAACATAGCTGGCTCGGCGCCTGTGGCTCAATCAGCTAAGGCACCAGCCACGTACACCTAAGGTGGCGGGTTCAGATCCCCAGCCCGGGCCCGCCAAACAACAATGATGGCTGCAACCAAAAAATGGCCGGGTGTTGTGGCGGGCGCCTGTGGTCTCAGCTGCTTGGGAGGCAGAGGCAGGAGACTCGCTTGAGCCCAGGAGTTGGAGGTTGCTATGAACTATGATGCCATAGCACTCTACCCAGGGGGATAGCTTGAGGCTCCATCTCAAAAAAAAAAAAAGAAAGCAACATAGGACAAGTGGAGTCAGGGAAGGGTACTCACCTCAAGGAATGCTTTATGGAATGCGTCAGAGACGTAGAGATCGTTCCTGCCTTCTGCAACAATACCTGGAAGGAAAAATAAAGAAGCCTCTGTGAATTGGGAGAAAGTTGGCATCAACTCACAGATAGGAATTCAGTTTGAATGAAGAGGTCTTTGTGACTTTATTGAAAAATAGAAGATGCCCAAGCACAGTGGCTCACGCCTGTAATCCTAACACTCTGGGAGGCCAGGGCAGGTGGATCACCTGAGCTCAGGAGTTTGAGACCAGCCTGAGCAAAAGCAAGACCCAGTCTCTACTAAAGACAAAAATTAGCCAGGCATTCTGGCAAGTGCTTGTAGTCCCAGTTACTCAGGAGGCTGGGGCAAGAGGATCTCTTGAGCCCAAGAGTTCAAGGTTGCTGAGAGCTATAACACCCTGGCACTCTACCAAGGACACAGAGTGAGACTCTGTCTCAAAAAAAAGAAAGAAAAAAATAGAAACCTTCACCTAATGATAGCTCCCACAATGAATTTGGACTTCTTCAGCCTGATATCTGGGGGTTGAATGTTAAGTGTCTTTGAGGATGTGGGGAGGATGGAATTCTGTCTTTGAAGAAAAACTCACTCCATCTAGGACATCTCTCTTTCCAGGGTCACAACATTTTTCGTTTCAGAGCTAATTTAAAAATAGTCCAGTAAAGATAAATCCAATTCCGCACTTTTTGCAACAAAACTATACTTTAACAGTTCCAAACTGTACGTAGTGTATACAGCCTGTCTTCTGAAAGGGTTTCTTATTTCTATGTGGAATTTCGTATCTTGCAGTGTCCTGTAAATAAAGATTAAAGTCTACCCTTTCCTTTACTTAAAAAGATAAATCCCTATCATTGTAAACTTGTGTTTTTTTTTAAAGATATTTTAATGTCTATTTTTTAATGACAACTGAGGTATCACAACTGGGAGACATTTGCCTATCTCTGTCCAAGTGACCTTAAGGAAAGCACATGAGCCCTTTGGAATGTCAAGCAAGGGGCTATTAAATGTCAGCTATGCCTGATGACCAGGTGTCCCCAGATCTTAACATGTCTTCTTCCTCTCTATTCCAGTGCCTTTCCAAATTCTTCTAATAGACCCTTCTCCTCTATCAGATGCAGACTCATAGGGTGCCAGGGCTAGCTGGGCCCATGAAGATCCAAAAGCAAACTCACTCTTACAGAAGAGGAAACCAAGGTCTTTAAAGGGAAAGGAATTTCCACAGATGAGCAGTAGAACTGGGATCAGAATCCAGGTGTCCAGACTTGTTGCTCTTTTCTGTTCTGTCTCCAATGCTTCCACTTTTGGTCTGACCACCACAGAGGTGGAGAGAGGAGGAAACTCTGTCCTCTACTAACCTGGGAGTTGGGACTTTGAAGGATTGAAAAGATCGACGAGGCCCATGTCTTGCAGACGCTCCTTCAAACTGAAGCCATCCTCGATGCGGAAGCGGGGCATGTGGACCACCAGCATCACCTCCTCCAGGGCATCCAGCCACTCCTGCAGCAGCTCTGGGCTGAGTTCCTGCTCCACCTTGGCCAGGCTCTTCTCAGGCTTGGGCAGGACAAGCACCATGGTGATGTCATCACCTTTGAAGGGCAACTCAAGCACCTGGGTGCCTTCGGCCACACGCCTGAAGCGGAACTTGCTTTCCTGGTACATCATGGACGCTGAGCACGTCTCCCCATCAGCCTTGTAGAACAGTTCCTCCCTCGTGTTCTCAGGGCTGAACTTTGACTTCCACAGGCCCTGAAAGAAGACACCAAGTCAGAAACTCACAAAGGAAGACAAAAACATCCACAGGAGAATATTCATTGACACAGGACATATTCATATTATATTATTACATTTATATTTCAGCATAATTATTAGGAAGAAGGATTAGAGGAATATGCGTGAAAAGGGTAATAAAGACTGTGTGTCAGAGTGACAGAATTATGAGTGGGTTTTGTTCCATGTACTTTCCTGTTCTTCCCAGGTTTATAGCAGTGAACATTTGCTTTTATAATCAGAAAAATAAAAACTAAACCAAGAACAACCTATACACCTCCATGCAAGTCTCTTCATGAGTTTAAATCTGCCCTTTGCTGTCTGCCTCCTGCCATCCTCTTTTTCCAGAGCCAGCCTCCAAAGTTCTGGGCTCTGCCTCAGAAGAATAAAAGCCAGACACAGAAAAGCCAGATCCCAGGGAGGTCATCTGGAAGCCCTGCCAGCCAGAAGCAGTGTCCTGACTTTCTGCTCAAAGTAGGAGGGACTCTGAGCCATAGGGCTTTTGGGGGTTTTTTTGTTTGTTTGTTTTTGTTTTTTCTGAGACAGAACCTCAAGTCCCCCCTGGGTAGAGTGCCATGGCATCACAGCTCATAGCAACCTCCAATTCTTGGGCTTAAGCAAGTCTCCTGCCTCAGCCTCCCAAGTAGCTGGGACCACAGGCGCCCGCCACAACGCCCGGCCATTTTTTGGTT
>CAUYQV010157912.1:0-16332 GCA_963574575.1 Galagoides demidoff | reverse complement strand
CTTGAGCCCAGGAGTTGGAGGTTGCTATGAGCTGTGATGCCATGGCACTCTACCCAGGGGGATAGCTTGAGGCTCCATCTCAAAAAAAAAAAAAATAGAATAAATAGAGGCATGGGATTTTTATTTACGATTTTATCCTTTAGAATATTCCCTGGCATAAAGTAGGGCATATACATATATACGTATGTGTATATATATGTAAATAATGTGTCCACAAACACACACATATGTATGAATATATATATATATATACACACAAACATTGGAGAAGAAAAAGAACTTTTCCAGCCAAAAGATCAAGTAGGGAACGTATTTGAGCCGGCCTTGACATCTAAACAGAATCTCAGTATCAGCAGGTCAAGATGGAAAAGTGTTTCTAAGAAAGGATGTGCCAAGTCCTGCAGATAGAAAGGCACGAGTCTGCTGGGATAAGAAACAGCAATCAGGATTGCCTGAGACAGAGACAGAAGCTGTAAGAGAAGGATGTGAGGCCACAGTCACACCATAAAAACGTAATTGGCTGAACTAAAATGCCAGGTCTTCATTCATCCAGCCAGATGCTGCCCTGGCCCCTGGACAAACGATCTTTATGGGCCAGAAATCACATTGTATTACAGAAATTGCACTAGATGGGGAGCTGAACTAGTTAGAATTTTATTCTTTTATACACTTGTATTACTTATGCATTACTGTGTAATAATTACCCACAAAAACTTAAAGCAAGTGGCTTAAAGCAAAACAACCTTATGTCTATGGGTCAGGAATCCAGGCACGTGTTAACTGAGTTGTCTGCTCTAGGGTCACTTACAAGGGTACACTCAAGGTATAGGCCAGCCTCTGGTCTCATTTGAAGTTTCAACTGGGGAAGGATCTGCTTCTCATGTAGTTGTTGCCAGGATTCAGACCCTTGAAGGTTATTGAACCCAGAGTCTCATTTCCTCCTGAGACGCTGCTTGGAGGCCACTGGGCGCCCACAGAGTGTGGCTCACACATGACAGAAACTTCATCCAGAGTGAATATGTGAGAAGAGCTAGAGAGAGAGTATAAGGTGGAAGTCCCAGTCCACATCACTTATGCCACATTCCACTCATTAGAACCAAGCTGCCAGGGCCGCCCCAACACAACGAGAGGAGAATGTGCAAGGGTGTGAATACCAGGAGGCAGAGATCATGGGGAGCCGTTTCAAAACTCACCTGCCATAGCTTGAGGGTGGCACATCAGAATCCTGGCAGCAGAAGCTAAAAGCTGAGTAGTGGATAGCCCTGTGACAGTCTCCGAGGAGTCTTCCCTCTGCACAGTGGCTCCATGTCAGGGCAGCGGGCTGATTCAGTCTGTTCCCCAGCATCTTAGTCGACCCTTCATTAGGCCCAGTATTCTCCCCGCTCCTAAGCCTTAGGATAGGCAGAGAATGCCCACTCTGGAGGTAAGGAGGCCTGATGAGCTGCAGTCAGTCTTATTTCCCTCCAGAGTCACAGACATGATGGGCCCACAGTGGTTGCCGTGATAACTTGTTAGGTAAGTAAACCTGTGAGTGGCATTCTATTAGAGTCCTGGTGCTATGGGCAGAGTCTGGACATTGTCCTGGAGCAGAGACTTCTTGGATTGATGCAATTCCTGGTGTATTTGCTCTCCTGTGTCCACCAAGGACCCTCGGGGTGTGGCTGAGTACAAGGAGCTACATCTTGCCATCCTATCTTCAAATGTGTGCTGGAGGGCTCTGAACAATTGCTTTTTAAGTCCACATTTCACAACTAAAATGATTCCATTGTATTCTGAAAATCTCTTTAATTGAATGTTCTCTTTGTCAACCCAATAAACTGCTAATTTTGCAATAAGATTCCCCTGGCACCTTTCCTGGAAGGTTTAGTGTGAGAAATTCACTCACATAACAATAATATAATAGCCAATTCCTGTCAGTTAGCTCAGCTCTGTGCATCGGTCACCTTCTATGTGCCAAGCCCTGTCCTGGAAGCTGGGCTCAGGGCGGTGGGTCATGTAGGAGCTCACCATTCAAGGATGAGCCTCCCTCCTGCACTCTTTCTCATCTGAGATGTTCTTTTTCCTTTTGCTTCCTAAAGCATTCTTGCTTGGGCCAGAGAAATCAACAATATTTTCTTCCAGGAAGTGACCACAGGCCGAGAAGATGGCCACGAATTTTGACACTTCACTATTAAAAAGAAGAGGCTGTAGGCTGTCTGGACAAATGGAGGATCAAAGGCACAATGCATGGCCAGTCCCAGGCTTTGCCCTGGAGAGCACTGTAAACTCCTGCCTTAGTCTGTTGGAACCCTGAATGAACATGAGATTAGTCCAACCAACGGCCCTCCTTGAGAATCACTGGGAAGGGACCCAAGAGGATGTGGAGAGGAAGAGGAGCTGGGTGGAGCACAGCCTTCCCACTGACCCCGAGGAAGCCCCAGGCCTGGGAATGAAGCTCCCTTGATCCTTGAGACAGCATCATGGCTAACAGACCACCAGTGACCCCAACCACGCCATCTGCCCCAACTCCTTCCCAGGGACACCATGATATAAAGAAGCGGTGGTGGTTGCACACCAGTAAGTATTGGTTAGTTTTATACTCAGGAATAGACAACTGGAACATTTACAACAGTTTCCCATGGAACCAAGCACGAGAGGGGCCACGGAGCGGGGGTGGGGGGGAGAGATGAGTTGCTGCTGCCTTAGTACGAGCCTCTCCCAGAAATCCCTTTTTTGACTTCTGGAAGTACTGACTGATATTACATTTTACAGTAATAATAGCTAATATTTCTTAATGGCTACAAATAGGGCTTCATTTCCTGTCGCTTTGTGCCATGTGTCATACTCTGATAACAAATGCTCGGGCTCGCCACTGTCTGGCATACACATCCCTCTAACTTCCATAGATCTTGCTCACCATTCAAGAGTCATCTTGGCACTTTGAGGAACTCTCCTTTTGAGCTACGAGTCCCTTCACCGCACATAATGCTATCTTAGCCAGGCCACATTTCATTGAAACAATTTCTGTCTATTCCTGTTTGCAACTTGTAAATTTGTTAAAGGTATGGATTGCATCTTACTTATGCTCACACATGTATCCAGCTTTGACGGTGTCTGCATGTAAATGAGTAACCTAGCATGCCCATGCTGTATCAGCATTTACAAAGGGTTTTCATTATTATCCCTTTGGAACAATTGAACTGCGGCTCAGAGAAGAAATTGACTTTCTTAAAACCACCAGGACACAGGGCCCCCCTACTCAGAGGCTTACTAATTTGCTTCCCCACATACTGAGGCTATGGGGTCTTGACTTCTCCCAGGTGGGAGGGAGACTGCCCAGGCCCTGTCTTCCCCATGGATACAAATCCTTTGTTTTCAGTGTCTGGGAAATGCCCCAGGATTCCCTGCTGCATTATCCTGGGAGACTATTGCTCAATCCCAGCAGCTGTTCTGGAGGCAAAGAAAAAGCAGACATGCCGAATGTATCATCCTTGCCATGCAATATTGAATTGAAGATCACTAATGAGCTAGAACTCCTTCACTGTGCAGTCTACTTCCAGTGAGGTCTAGCTCTTAATTTTCAGTGGGCGTAGCAGGAAGTACTAGTGTAAAAAATAAAACATATATATTACTAATACTGTTGCTATATAAAACAATATTTGGCCAAGATGGTTAAGATATGATTCAGTCCTTGTTCATCAAGTTGCTAAATATTATTCAGTGAGTGGAGTCACCATATGGTATAACTGAGTTTTCCTGGGAGGCTGGGTAAAATATTGTGTTGGATCTAGAATTTGGAATTGTGCACGTCTCTGGTGCACAGTGTCTGGATCCAGCTGCAGGCGCCTGCTTTCATTAAGCTCTCGTGCGAAGGCTGAAATGCACACAGCCGATGGAAGTGGCATCCCCCTGCACGCATCGCTCCGTGAGGCTGGTTTCTCGCAGAAGCTGATGAAGGGTGGGCAGAAGAACCACACATCTAGACACAGATGCAATCTTTAAAGAAAAACGTGTGTGGGCAAGTACAGTACCAGCTGGGAGAGTCTAAATGACGGAAACCTATGACTCAGAAATCTCAAATCGCCTTAAAATTAATGAAGCTCTGTAGGGATGACTCAGTTCATTCATGTCCTTAGCTTGCAGGCTTGAAAGCTTGCAGAAGAAGCCATTGTCCAAAGTTTGAAAGATCAGAAGATCAGACCCCCATAGAAAAAGCCGGTCACACACTAGGGGTGGGGTGGGGGATCTGGGGTGCCTTGCAACAGGAGCATGGGCTGGAGAGGCAGGCCAGCTGCTTCTCATCCTTCCCAGGGAGCCGAGGGACTCTGGCCACTGAAACCCTTTCTAGGCCTGAGTTTCTCCTCCTGCAAAATAAAAAAGAAGATATTGGATTTTCAGTGTCCATCAGCCTTGATATTCTAATTAACCAGAGTGCCAGTAAGAAACAGAATTTTCCCCAGGTGGCTGGAATGAAGAGGTTTTAATAAAAGGACTCCTAGCAGATGTATGTGGTAGGGTAAGAGAATGAACAAAGAAAAGAAGTCACCCAGGGACGGATGGAAGCAGAAACCATTGCCACTTTCATGGCCAAAGGACCCAGGGAAAGTGACGTTACTGTGATCCCAGTGAGAACTGGGTCTCTGGAGGAGAAGCACCTTAGGAGAAAGGAACCCCTGAGAAAGACAGTGATCAAGTAAGGAGCGTGTAGAAGAAGAGACAACCTGAGCCATGTTCTTATCCCGCTGGTACTTCTCTCTGGGTGAACCCAGCTGGAAGCCATTGTGAACCAGGCTAAGCTATCCACAAGAGTGGCCTCCTTCATCACAGACCAGAGCAAAGAAGGGTGGACAGGGGATCTGGAGTAAGCAAAAACAGAACAACTAGCATGCATCTCACACCCTCATACATTTTATTATGCTTCTGTCTTAGAGAAAATAGCAGAACACTTTTTTTCCCCTGGATTAGTTGAAGCATGGTTCTCAAGTAGCTGCCTTCTTAAGGTGAAGGACTAGGTTTTGCTTATTTCTTTTACTCATCAGAATCTATCACGATGTTGGTCCCATAGCAGATAATCAGAAAATAGTTATTAAAAGAGAACCTGGTTACAAATCCACGTTTATAAATTTCTACAAGGGTTTAGGGCTTGATATGTGATGCATAGTAGATGTGCAGTGAGTATCTGTTGAATGAATAATGGAAATGTTTTGGTTCAAAACAAATTATGTTATCTTTCAGATGAAAAGGTTCTGCAAATCTCAGACAAACCCTTGGTATTTTAGTTCTTGTAGGTGTTTTAAATATGATTGATGTTTGTCACTGCACACTGTGTAAATTTATTAAACTATGAAAATGGACCCTGCAAAGTGAATTGTAAATTAATAAGCAAGGAAAGACTTAAAAGAGACAGTTTCTGCCTACTGTCAAGTGCTCACCACTGTAGAGTGTTTAGCATAGTCCAATACAGCCATCCTTCAGTAGAAGTGGGGGATTGCTTCCAGGAGCCCTGTCTATACCAAAATCCAGGCCTATTCGAGGCCTACCGTGGTGCTGCAGAAACCCAAATATAGGAAAAGTTGGCCTTTTATATTTGCAGATTTGGCAGCCCACAGAATAGGTGTTTTTCACTCATGTTGGTTGAAAAAAATCTAGTTCCACCCGTGAAATCCACTCCTTGTGCGCTACCAGAGGGATGTGCTTTACAGCCAGACAGTCTCTCAGCTCTCCACCGGAGACGTGCACCTGACACAGTGAAGTTCAGTTCCCTCTTAATGCCTTCCTCTTAGGACCCCTGTAAAAAGAGGACTTGTATCGAGTTGCTAGGAAAGAGCCTGGTGTGTGGTAGAGGTTCACCTCTCTCAGTTCCATCTTCCTAAGGGAACACTGATTTTCTCAAATTGTTGTAAGTGGAAGACCAAGCAAAGAAAAGATCCTTTCTGGGTTAATGTGCATATGACATTAAAAAAGAGTCACTTGTTTTATTGTGAGGAGAGCCCTGCAGATGAGAGAAGCACAAGAAGTGGTGAAAGTTACAGAATACATTCAAGCTGTCATTTATTATCGTATCTAGGAATTGAGGGCACGCGTGTTGCCTTAGCATGTGAAGGAGCGTTTCATTCAAGTGCTGCCAGTTCTTCTCTTTAGTGTCCATGTAGCCGGTGAAGCGGGCACCGTTTGTGTGGTTAGCACCTGTTCTCCCACCTTTCTTTGATGGTCAGATCCAATTTTCTCCCTAAAGCCAGAAATGTCAGATATTTATTTTCCCAGACTCCCATGCAAATAAGCAAGGTCATGTGATTCATTCATGACCAGTGGAACTTAGGGAAAGGAGACTCCGGAAACTAGGGTTGGAGGGAGGCTCATGGGAGGAAGTCCCACTCCCACTTGGGGTATTCTTGTGTGAGGAGATGACGCTCAAAGCTCTGGCCGCATCTTGAGATAATAAAGGGAAAGTCAGGAGGGCTGGAGAGAAATTGCCCAGAGGTCTGGTGTCAAAAAGCAAAATAACCAAATTCCGATCTCAGGAGTTCATATGCTTGGAGATTCACTTACAAACATTTATTATTCATGCCACATTTAGCCACGTGTTCTGTGACAAACAGCCAAAAGCATTCTCACTGAAACGCCCTCTTCAGTCATTGGGTTGCTGTGTTTCTGTCTCTTTCCTGTAGGTCGCTGAAAGCCTACTTGTCAGAAACCACATTCAGTAGCTTTGACTCCTCTATCCATTTACTGACTCACCGATTCAGTCATTCATTATTCAGGCAATTCTATATATATATTTACTCAATGTGTGCCAATTCTTTATTCCACTGGTTGACTTTAGCTGAGCACAGATCTTCCTCTGCATCCTGACCTTGAGGAATCCTTCCTGGAATCCCTAGATCGGGCTAAATAGTCTTTCCTTTTGTACACTTAAAAGCCACTCATCACATTCTTGTTGGTACCTGTCACGTTCAATTGAAATAATTTCTTTCTCTGTTTTTCAACTAAATATCCTTCTTCTAACTGCAGAGACTAATTGGCAGTCCCTTCCCTCCCTGCATCCCTTTCCCTCTCCCTACCTGCCTTCCTCCATTCCTTCCTCTCATTCTTCTTTTGTTCCTTCCTTCCTCCTCTTCCCACTCTTCTACCTTGAATTCTTCTTGCCCCTCCACTTCTTTTCTACCTTCCAGGTATGGCAAAGTTCTTGGCCATCACTGAGTTTTCCAAACTCTTTGTAGACCATAATTAACTGTGTACCGTGGGAAGTACAGAAGAATCACAGAGCTGGTAATTGAGGACAGAGACTGTGTCTTCTAACTTTGGGATCCTGATGCATGACCAAGGGTGAGTGCTTAGTAAATGTTTGCTGAATAAAAAACTTGCATGCTAAGAGAATATATTTTATTGAAATGAAAAACTTGACCTAAAAACCATTTTGGAAATGAATCAGTGCTATCTTGTGGAGCATTAGGTAATAGTGATGTTTCATAAATATGTATTCAATAAAAAATTCATACCTGTAATGCATCCAGATTTTATCATATAAATTTTTATACATTGTGAAGCTCTCTTCTGATTTTTTTTTTTACAAATTGGTTACTTAATATCTTGCTTCATTTTTTAAATAATTAAAGATTTTGAAATATCACCCTTATGTGCTGAGTACTCACATATAAAGTCAGTCATTTCCTGTGGTCTCCAGGTGTCTTTCAGTGGCCTTGCACTTGGCAATGGTGCCACGCTGTTTTAGGGTGTGAATGTGAATACATTTGTCTTCCTTTTATTCACATTTTCCCCCCATAATTCTTAGAAACAAAGATTGGCATAAATTTTGGATCCTAATGGTAAGCTCCCTAAATATCTCATAATTATTTCTGAAAGTTCAGATCGTATTTACATTTATAGATTACAAGATACACTTTGCAACAGACTCACCATTTCATAGTTGATTGCCCAGAGCTAAATTAAATGACTCCATAATTTTTTAGCCTATGGTCTTTGCTGAGTCAATGAATCAGTTTCTTTATTTGTAAAATTGAGAAGAATAATATTATTAGAGCATAGAGTTACAAACTAGGTTAAGTAAGAAAATTTACTTAAGACATGGAGCTCAATGTCTGGCACATAGAAAATATATCACTGGGGTAATTAGATACTTAATTTCTTATCATTGTTATTGACGTCCAACTCCGCTAGACTTGTGTAAAGAAAAGATCCAATTTATCTTGACTTTTCCATTAAGTTGTTTTCAAGATCAAGAAAAAAGAGAAACATGGATCTTATTATTTTTGTTGTTTATAGAAATACAGGGGAAATTGTAACATTGGTCTGTCCTCTTTACAAGTGATTTAGCAAATCTAATGAAGTTGTACAGATAGAGATACTTTCTAAAATGAAAAAGATCACAGGCAGGTAACGACAATATAATTACAGTGCTCACAAGTGTTGAGATTGTGCCCAGAAGGTCAAGTCCTAAGGACTGCAGAAATTAATTGCTACTGGATTTTTGATCTACAAATTGCCTCCATTTTAGTTGCAATATGTTTGAGATAATAGAACATAAAACCCCTTTGGAATATGTGTGTTTCGCAAGCAGGAAATAGATCCTAGGATCCAAAGACACACGTATGACTCATACATTGCCACATTAAATTGCCCTCAGCATCCTTGTCTGAGCTATTTTTAAAAGGTATTAACCTTGAAGCATTAATGGTTAAACCTCCAATCAAGATAGAAATGACTAATAGAAGTGTGTGGTAGGGAAGTACTCTTACCATACATGACTCACCGCTTATGGAAAACACTTTGTAACATGTTTGTCTGCTGGAGACTATTCAGATTCACCCTGAACAATGAGGAAATACTGAAATCCTTTGGTCTTTGTGCCAGAAACTATAGCTCTTGGTGACCATTTCACTCTGACATTCTATCGCTGCCTTCTGCAGCAAGGACCCTGAATCATGTCACTTTCCCCTAGACTAGCGTAATACAATATGTACAGGCATGACACAGAGCTGTCACTGGGTGCTGGTGTTTTTCAGTTTCCAGTTAGCTGATAGCTAGCACAAAGGAACAGATCTGACCTTAAAAGTAGGTTTTGTAAACTTTTTTTTTTTTGTTTGTGAGCACAGAAGACCGTCTTATGTTTCACCAGCTCTTTGACATTTTTCCATAGGTGAATAGTGATGTTTAAGGGCACTTAAAAACAAGTAAGTAGCATCCAATAAGAACATCAGAAACCTGCACTGACAAAAACTGCTATTAAACGTACTTATCCAGAAATCTCTTAGCCTAAATCCTGGACTTCTAAGAGTTGAAAATTAAAGGCAAATTGGGTGGGTGCAGGGGTGGTGGTGACAGGAGACAAGAAAGTTATATATGTGGGTCATTAGGAAAGTTTTGAGACACACAAAAATCAAGAAACATTTAAAATCCATGAGGACAGAAACCAATGAGGCTCTCCCAGCAACACTGATGAGCTGAGCAAGTTGGAACTTGCACAGATGAAGCTGAAAGGACGCTGTCCATGGCGTTTCTTGGAAGTGAAATAACGGATCATAACACAGGCCGTCTGGAAAATTCCATAGGGACATGCATATAATACACGTATACATCCCCATCTATATTTTCTCATCTATGTATGTCATGCTTGTGTGCGTGAACACAGAAGCTGTCAGAAGCAGACTTGTCCTCCTCCATCCAGGAATATCTGCCAACTAAGGTTACTGGGGCCAAGGTACCAGGAAACGCTTCTGTAATTCTTGTTCTGCACAATTTAAATTGGAACTTTGGAGCACTGTGCATAAAAGTTAGTCAAAGTTGATTAATTAGTCTTGGGATATAGTTACAGACTTTGAACCATTCCTTAGCCATTTGTATCACCCAAATCACATCATTACATTTTTCTGAAAAACTGTTTTCAATGTGATCGTATCTTTAATTTTAATAAAATTACCTCTCATTCTCTCCAGAGTATCCTTGTGAAGTTAATAAGTTTAAAATTTGGCTCATTCAACCGACTTATTTCTGTAGATCATTATTTTTTTAATTGTGGAAAATATAATTGTGCTGATATATTTGGTAAGATCAGAACAAATTTTATGTATGGAAGACATTTTTTATAAGAATTTTCTCCATACTGGGAAGTTAAATCTTTCACATAGAATATTGTCCTAGGTCTTATCTTTGTTTCCCAGCCAGAGTAGTTTTTTTCAATATTTTATTACAACTTGTACTCCATTCCCATTTTTACCTTTGTTTAGTTTTTCCTTTGCTTTTATAGGGACAAAGTTTAATATCCTCTTATGTGCAAGCTTTGTTTTGTTTCAATAATTGCAACTTGTCAGGAACATCAGAAACTGTTGCTTATTTTGGGAGCCGTTCATTCCATTGGTTGAATATCTTAATTATAGATTTCTAATCAGTTTTGAGAAACATATAGCAAAAATTGGAAGCCATTTACAAAAAGTTTAATGGCATTGTAGGGTACTTGGTTTGATATACTGGTTAGTTCTACATGTATTAAACATTTGTAAAATCTGATTAGAGAAAGGGAACAAAGACTATAGACATATATATGTGTGTGTTTGTGTGTATTATATATACTGATTTTAAAAATATTCATCATTAGCTTCATCAAACTTTTTTTTTGGCAATTTTTGGCCAGGACTGGGTTTGAACCTGCCACCTCTGGCATATGGCCAGCACCCCACTCCTTTGAGCTACAGGTGCTGCCTCTCATCAAGCTTTTTAAATTCAGATACGTCAGGTGTTGATATGCATGGATGGATGTATATGTGTGTGTATTTATCTACACATTTGATGACAGCTATTATTTTGATTGGTGGAATCAAATCATCATTCGAATTAATTTTGAGTTAATTCAGTTTGTCTGAATGCCATTGTTAATATATGTGCCTTACAACCAATTCCAAGGATGGTCTCTTCCACAGATTTCTTAATTTTATATTTACATTACATTGTAAAAATAAACAAATTTGAGTCTTAACATTTAACTTTTAAATTGAATTTTCCATTCATTTTAACATTCAAATAGCTTTATTTTGATTCCATGAACTTTTTTCTAGAAGGTTATTGGTGAAACCAAGGTACTTGACTTTCTTCTGAAGTATTTTTGGTTGTAAAACCAGAGTCTTGTCTTTAACACTTTGTGAATTTCTTCTATTTATAAAATAAAATATTAGATATTAGAATTATGATTTTGTACCTGATAGAGACACAAAACAACTTAGAATTAAACCTGTACAAAATTAATTTGAAGGATGATTTGGTCTACAGTCATGGTCCGTAGACTGATTGGTAATCACACCTTTCTCAGCGCCTATGTTAATGAAAGTTGTCAGATACATTCTTTTTAAAGTAATTTTGAAATAGCCGCTGATATGTCTTCAGCACTTCAGCCGCTAGTCTTTTCATTTTCCTACAGTTAGTGATATCACAACAGCCCCAGTTGTAAAAGATAAACACTGAAAGCATTTTTTACCCTATCAATCACAATTTATTTTCTTGAAAAACAGAAATTTATACTTTATATTTAATTAATTATACACTTTTTAATGCTTTAATACCAAAACAACTAACAGCAAAAGTAACAAATGTTATCAAGTAACATCTTCACAAATTAGATGTAAACTTAACATTACATGATCAAGGGCATCCTCTTCTTTCTGAACGCTCAAAGCGGGATTCCTCAGACGGTTTGCTGCACACACTTGATATCCATATTACCTGTATTCTGCTGCTTTTCTCTACACCCCTGTGACTAGTGACCTGGCGATTTCATGGGCCATGGCAGCTTCAGATATTTCTCCCACTGCTGCTCAAGAATGCAAAGAACCAGCTCTCCCTCCGTGCTGGTGTTGGGCATATTTTCTGTATGATTTCATTTGAAAGAGAAGTGTCGGTTTACAGGCTGCTTGAAAAGGGTCAAGATGAAAGAGACATGCTGTTTGTTGATTTATTTATTTATTTATTTATTTATTTATATTTTGTAGAAATGGAGCCTCATTGTGTTGCCCAGGCTAGTCTGAAACTGGTCTCCCAAAGTGCTGGGATTATAGGCCTGAGCCCCCAGGCCAGGCTCCAGCCTTCAGACTTCACCATATGTTAAAGTGGGGTGCCTTTTCACCATGTGTTGAAGTGGGATGCCTTTTGACTTCCACTTCACTAGATAAATAGTGAAAGTAGTTTCAAATGCAAATTGAGGGTCTACCCAACCCAACTCAAATCATTTCAGTGCAACTAATAATTATTACTTTGTCAAAGGGAAAAAAAGGGGGGGGGATTGTAAAACAGATGAGACCTTGAAACAATAGGCATAACTTAGACCTGGGCTGGAGATACACAGTGATAATACCTACAGAGGAGTAAGTGAAAGTCACAAAATCATTGTTTGACAAACCATTGCAAAATTCAGTGGCCTTACCCCCAAATCCTTTCTTCTCATGGGTCTGTGGGCCTGCTGAGGGTCTGATTCTGCAGGGGGGATTATACATATGAGTCACCTGGGGTCGTCTCACCATGGCTGGGCTGTGGGCCTGCTGAGGGTCTGATTCTTTAGGGGGTTATACATATGAATCACCTGGGGTCAACTCACCATGGCTGGGCTGTGGGCCTGCTGAGGGTCTGATTCTGCCTGCTGAGGGTCTGATTCTGCCTGCTGAGAGTCTATCTACCTGCTGAGGGTCTGATTCTGCCTACTGAGGGTCTATTCTACCTGCTGAGGGTCTGATTCTGCCTGCCGAGGGTCTGATTCTACCTGCTGAGGGTTTGATTCAGCCTGCCGAGGGTCTGATTCTACCTGCTGAGGGTCTGATTCTGCCTGCCGAGGGTCTGATTCTACCTGCTGAGGGTCTGATTCTGCCTGCCGAGGGTCTATCTACCTGCTGAGGGTCTATTCTACCTGCTGAGGGTCTGATTCTGCCTGCTGAGGATCTGACTCTACCTGCTGAGGGTCTGATTCTGCAGGAACTGATTGCCTAGTCATCTGGGATTGACTCACTGTGGCTGGGCTGTGATTGTGTGTCTCACAGCCTCTCCTGGGATGAGCAGACTAGTCTGGGTGAGTTTTCCACGAGGCAATAACAGAATCAGAAGAGGGCAAGCTCAACCCCGCACCTGCTTCTCAAGCCCACATCATCCTGTACATTGCAGCCAACACCTCATTGGGCAAAGCACAGCGTATGGCCAATTCTAGACTCAAGGGGCAGAGAGGTAGCCTTTTCATGGCAGCAGGGAGGGAAAAACAATATTTTTGAACAATAACCTGAATTCCTACATAGAGAATTCTAGGGAGCCCTGATGAAATTTTAGTCCTTTACTTTGTGATCTTTTCGAATGCACTATCTTTTTGTGCTATGCTTTGCAACTTATGTACAAACACAGGGTGGCCATGCTGTTTGTGTGTGATTAAAATACAATTTTAATATATATCTCATTCAATCATCACAGTTCTGTGAGATGGGCATATTATTACTTTCAATTTATAAACGGGCAACTGAAGTTTTGAGGACTAAACCTTGGGCACAGAGATAAGGAATGACAGAGACACCCTGCCTCAGGGCCAAGCGGCCTCTCCGTCCCCATCTTACTCTTTGCTAAAATGTTCTACTTAATTATTTGGCACTAAGAAATTGCTTTCCTGACTGTTGCTAGAGGTCCTGCTAGCAGCTTGGAACATACACGCATTCTCTTCTGAGCAGACTATAATTATTGATATAATTTTGAGCTGCTGTAATTTCATTCTGCTACAAAATCACAGCATGAATCTGTAATATCAGGAAGACTTGGGGGCTAAAGAAAACAAAATGTCTGGAAAAAAGCTGCCATATGTACAAAATTCAAGTGGCATCTGCGTGTGCTCATTACGCCCCATCATTCTCTATCTGTCCAATTTGTTCCTCAGGTAACTCAAAAGGTTCGTGCAGTTGGAACTACGGTGTTCTGAAGCCCTGGGTTTGCTTCCAGCTCCTGTCTAACAAAGCGTTTTACTATTTTACTTTGTATCACACATACACACAGTATTTCTCCTCTCAGCCCACTGAATATATATATGCCTTCAGCAGGTTTATTTTCATGCATGTCAGGGCTCCCCACTAGCTGCCTCTAAATGAATGCTCTCAGCTTACAAGTCTGCTTGGAGGAGTGAGTAGGTCAGAGACGGGTGTGGGTGGAGTGGCAGTGAAGTAGATCTCGGCTGAGGTGCAGAGGAGTCTCAAGGAAAAGACCAGCGAATCAGGTCAATCCAGAATCGTACATGGAACAAACTACAGAATTTAGAAGCTGCCAGGATCCTGGAGTCTCCTCTGAATTTTTTACCGTTAAAGATATGAAATGTAGGGTGAATTCTTTAATAATTCTGAGTAAGTTAAAGAATGGCAAACTCAAAATGCAACTACTACTCCTAACCCTGAGTAACGGTTAATTGGATGTATCAGCTTGGCAAAGCTATGGTGCCCGATTATTTGGTCAAACACCAGCATAGATATTGCTGCAGAGGTACGTTGCTGGGGTGATGCTCATCTACGATCAGCTGATTTTAAGTAAAGGAGACTCTCCTCCATGCCATGGGTGGGCCTCATCCCACTGGGTGCAAGCACAAAGAGCAAAACCTGAGGTTTCTGGAAAAGTAGAAGTTCTACTTCAAGATCAAGAGCAAAGCACAGAAATCCTGCCTGAGTTTCCATCCTGCTGGCCTGTGCTGCAGACTCAGACGTGCCCATCTCCACAATTACGTAATCCAGTTCCTTAAAATAAATCTCTCTCTCTCTCTCTTTCTCTCTCTCTCTCTGTCTCTCTTTCCCGTACAGATTCTGCTTCTCTGGATAGCCCTGACTGATAAAGATTTTGGTATTGAGGACGGCATGCTCTGTAACCAATAGTGAACCTGGCTTTGGAATTGGTTAACAGGTCGAGGCTGGAAATATTTTGGAGCATATGTTGAAAGAGCCTAGACTGACCGAAGAGGCTGTAGATAGAAATATGGATGTCAAAGATGGTTCTGAGACACTCCTAGGGAGACAGTCTGATGATAGCAGAGCAGAGATTGGGGTGATGCTGCCACAGGGCAAGGAGTTCCTGGGGCCACAGAGGTAGGAAGAGACAAGGACGGACCCTCTTCAGGAGGCTTTCCAGGGAGTACAGGCCAGCCAGCATCTTGATTTGGGCTTCTAACCTATAGAACTGTGAGAGGATCTATTTCTGTTGTTCCAGGTCACCCAGTTGTGGGGGCTTTCATACCACACCCCTGTGATCCTATTACATCTATGTTCTTCTGGGATCCTGGGGCTACAGAAAAACAGGGAAACACAGTCTCTCTTCTCGGACGTGGATTTTGCATTTAGTCTCGTATTTATACATAGTAAAGTCACAGGCTAGTCAAGCTGCTCGTGAAGCAACTGGGAGCAGGGAGAACATCTAAATATCAGGCACTGACAAGGCTTGGGGATCAGACACCAGTTTCTTGGTCTAATCTTTAAAATGGGCAGTTTGAACAATATGTGCTATAAATCAAATTAGCAGGTCTGTGTAGACCAGAAAGGATAGTGAAGGTTTCCTGGTGGAATTGCTGCCTTAATCTCATCTGCAAAGGTGGGTAGGATTGAAGCCAGACAGAGGATGGAAAGAAAGACGTTCCAGAAGAGCAAACTCTACAGGGCAGATGTGGAGGCTGGGATGAGTATCACTGTTAAGCTCCTACTGTGTATGGCAACCTGCAGGTTTTCTCTTAATTAACTCTCAAGCAGGTGAGTGTTATTTCCCCCACTCTAAATGTGAAGACACCAGTATTCAAAGCTTCATCCGAAGTCCCATGCCTGGAAGTAGTTGAGCTATTATCTTTTTTTCAGTTTTTTTTTTTACTATTATTCTTTTCATTTATTTATTTATTTTATTAAATCATAGCAGTGTACATTAATACTATCATGGGGTACAGTGTACTGTTTCTGTATACAATTTGAAATGCTTTCATCCAACTGGTTAACATAGCCTTCATGTCTTTTTCTTAGTTATTGTGTTAAGACATTTATATTCTATAATTAGAGAGTCACATGTACCATTATAGGATGAACCATAGGCGTGATCCGAGCAATCACACTCCATCCACCCACCCTTCCCTCTCCTGTCCCCTCCCTCTCCCCTCTCCCCATATTCTTGGGCTAAAATTGGGTTATAGCTTTCCTATGTAAGCTATAAATTAGTTTCATAGTAGAGCTGAGTACATTGGATACTTTTTCTTCCATTCTTGGGATACTTTGCTAAGAAGAATATTTTTCAGCTCCATCCATGTAAACATGAAGGAGGTAAAGTCTCCATCTTTCTTAATGGCTGCATAGTATTCCATGGTGTACATAT